>JAJIBD010024989.1:0-87193 GCA_021461705.1 Cryptotis parvus | reverse complement strand
AAAATTAAAACAGTTAAAAACATCCTGGCTGAAAAGTTCCCCGAGTTAAAGGATGAAGGCATCCAGATCCAAGAAGCCCGACGCGTACCAGCAAGAAGAGACCCCAATAGAAAGACCCCAAGACACATCCTAGTCAAAGTAATGGATACCATAGACAGAGACATAATTCTTCAGGCAGCAAGATCAAAGAAGGAAATTGTGTACAAAGGAGCATCCATTCGACTTTCAGCAGACTTCTCAGAAGACACCCTCCAAGCCCGAAGGCAGTGGTGGGATATAGTAAAAAAACTTAATGAAATGAACGCCTCAGCAAGAATTCTTTATCCAGCTAAACTCTCACTCAGATTTGAAGGACAGATATACAACTTCTTGGATAAACAACAGCTTAGGAACTTTGTAAAATCAAAACCAACCTTAAAAGAAGGACTGAATGATCTACTATAAGACGAGACATAACCCAAAAGAACAACCAACCTACACAGAAAGATGGCACAAAATCCCATGACAATAATATCTCTCAATGTCAACGGTCTAAATGCACCAGTTAAGAGACACAGAGTAGCAAAATGGATCACAAAATTGAATCCAACATTCTGCTGCCTTCAAGAAACACACCTGAACAATCGGAGCAAAGACAGGCTCAAAATAAAAGGCTGGAAAACAATCCTTCCTCAAACAACCCATCCAAAAAGGCTGGGGTAGCCATACTGGTATCTGACAACATAGACTTCAGGATGAAGAAGGTCAGAAGGGACAGTGAAGGTCACTTGTTAATAGTCAAGGGATGCATATATCAGGAAGAAATCACGCTATTAAACATATATGCACCCAATGAGGGGCCAGCAAAATACCTAAAACAACTACTAATAGACTTCAAAGAAGACATTGACAGCAACACAATTGTAGTTGGAGACTTCAACACTGCTCTATCAACCCTGGATAGATCAACAAGATTGAAACTTACCAAGGAAATACTGGCCCTAAAAGAGGAGATGGAAGAAAGAGGGCTGGTAGACATATACAGGACATTTCATCCCCAAAAAGCTGAATACACTTTCTTCTCCAGTGCACATGGAACATACTCCAAAATAGATCACATGCTGAGCCATAAATCATACCTCCATAAAATCAAGAAGATAGAAATTGTGCCAACTATTTTTTCAGACCATGATGCACTGAAAATAGAAGTTAATTGTACACAAAAACGGAGACCAATACCAAGTACCTGGAAACTAAACAGCTCACTGCTGAACAACCAGCAAGTCATAAAAGAAATCAAAGAGGAAATCCAAAGATTCCTTGAAACAAATGAGACTGAAGACACGAATTACCAGAACTTGTGGGATACAGCAAAAGCAGTGTTAAGAGGCAAGTTCATAGCTCTTCAGGCATTCATCAGAAAAGAAGAAAAGGCCATCATAAACAGTCTGACTTCACAACTTAAGATCTTAGAGAGTGATCAACAAAAGGAGCCCAACCCAAGCAGAAAGAGAGAAATAATAAAACTTAGAGCAGAAATCAATGAGATGGAATGTCAAAAAACAATCCAGAAGATCAACGAAACCAAAAGCTGGTTCTTTGAAAAAATAAACAAGATTGACAAACCACTTGCAAGACTTGTAAGAAAAAGGAAAAGAGAGAACCCAAATAAATAGAATCAGAAATGAAAACGGAGACATCACAACTGAAAACACAGAAATTCAAAAGATCATCAGAGATTACTATGAGAGCCTGTATGCCACGAAACAAGAGAACCTAGAAGAAATGGACAAATTCCTGAATTCCTATAGCTTCCCAAGTCTGCAACAAGAAGATTTGGAATACCTCAACAAACCTATCTCCATCGAGGAAATAGAATCGGTAATCAAAAGTCTCCCCAAACACAAAAGCCCAGGCCCAGATGGATTCACCAGTGAATTCTACAAAACCTTTAAAGAGGACCTACTCTCAATTCTTTTTAAGCTCTTCCGGCAAATTGAAGAAACAGAAAAACTCCCAAATAGCTTTTTACGAGGCACATATCACCCTGATACCCAAAGCAGACAAAGATGTCACAAAAAGGAAAACTACAGACCAATCTCCCTGATGAATACAGATGCTAAGATCTTCAACAAAATACTAGCAAATAGAATCCAAAGAGTCATCAAAAAGATTGTACACCATGACCAAGTGGGATTCATCCCGGGAATGCAAGGATGGTTCAACATCCGCAAGTCAATCAACATAATACATCATATCAACAAAAGAAAAATAAAAACCATATGATCATATCAATAGATGCAGAGAAGGCATTTGACAAGATTCAACACCCGTTCATGATGAAAGCTCTCCGTAAAATGGGGATTGAAGGAACCTTCCTCAAGATAATCCAGGCCATCTACTACAAGCCCACAGCGAGCATCATTCTCAATGGGGAAAAACTGAAAGCCTTCCCCTTAAGATCAGGGACAAGACAAGGCTGCCCGCTCTCACCACTTCTATTCAATATAGTACTGGGAGTACTTGCCACAGCAATCAAGGGAAGAAAAAGACATTAAGGGCATCCAGATA
This sequence comes from Cryptotis parvus, assembly GCA_021461705.1. Lineage (NCBI taxonomy): Eukaryota > Metazoa > Chordata > Mammalia > Eulipotyphla > Soricidae > Cryptotis > Cryptotis parvus. The sequence continues at coordinate 84,643 of JAJIBD010024989.1, read as the reverse complement.
GGAAGGGAAGAAGCCAAGTTATCACTATTTGCAGATGACATGATATTATACCTGGAAAACCCAAAACTCTCTACCAAGAGGCTCCTAGAAATAATACATTCTTATAGTAGAGTAGCAGGGTACAAAATCAATACCCAAAAGTCAATGGCCTTCCTATATGCAAACAGCGAAAGAGAAGAAAGGGACATTAAAGAAACTATCCCATTCACAATTGCACCGCAGAAAATCAAATACCTAGGAATCTGTTTGACAAAGAATGTAAAGGATCTCTACAAAGAAAACTACAAAACTTTACTTCAGGAAATAAAAGAAGACCTGAGGAAATGGAGACACATTCCCTGCTCATGGATTGGAAAGATTAACATTATCAAAATGGTAATACTCCCTAGAGCTTTATACAGATTCAATGCGGTCCCTATAAAGATACCCATGATGTTCTTTAAAGAAATTGAACAAACACTCCTGAAATTTTTATGGAATAATAAAACCCCACGAATAGCTAAAGCAATCCTTGGGAAAAAGAAGATGGGAGGCATCACTTTCCCCAACCTCAAGCTCTACTACAGAGCAGTTGTAATTAAGACAGTGTGGTATTGGTATAGAGACAGACCCGTAGACCTATGGAATAGAACTGAGTATCCTGAAACGCACTCACAAATATACAACCACTTAATCTTCGATAAAGGTGCAAAAAAATATTAAGTGGAACAAAGAAAGCCTCTTCAACAAATGGTGCTGGGAAAACTGGGCAGCTACATGTAAAAAAATGAACTTAGACCTCCTTCTAACTCCATGCACAAAAGTCAGATCAAAATGGATTCTAGATCTCGATATCAGACATGAATCTATAAGGTACATCGAAGAAAACATAGGAGAAACGCTCTACGACATCGAAACGAAAAGTATCTTTAAAGACGACACACCACTGACCAAGCAAATGGAAGCAATGATAAACAAATGGGATTTTATAAAATTGAAAAGCTTCTGCACCTCAAAAGAAACGGTGACCAAGATACAAAGACAATCCACAGAGTGGGAAAGGATATTCACCCAATACCCATCTGACAAGGGGTTAATATCCAGGATATATCAGGCACTGGTAGCACTCCACAAGAAGAAAACTGCCAACCCCATCAAAAATTGGGGAGAAGAAATGAACAGAAGCTTCCAAAAAGAAGAAATTCGAATGGCCAAAAGGCATATGAAAAAGTGCTCTTCATCTTTAATCATCAGGGAGATGCAAATCAAAACAACAATGAGGTACCATCTCACCCCACAGAGACTGGCACACATCCAAAACAGCAAGAAAAACCGGTGCTGGCGTGGATGTGGGGAAAAAAGGGACTCTCATCCACTGCTGGTGGGAGTGCCGACTGGTCCAGCCCTTTTGGAAAACAATATGGACATTCCTCCGAAAGCTAGATATTGGGCTCCCATTTGATCCAGCAATAGCACTCCTGGGAATATACCCTAGAGACCGAAAAACACATAGCAGAAACACTATCTGTACTTCTTTATTCATCTCTGCGCTATTCACTATAGCTAGAATCTGGAAACAACCTAAATGCCCGAGAACAGAGGACTGGCTAAAGAAACTGTGGTTCATCTACACTATGGAATACTATGCAGCTGTCAGAAAGGATGAAATTATGAAATTTACCTGCAAATGGATGGACATGGAGTCTATCATGCTGAGTGAAATTAGTCAGAAGGAAAAGGACAGATATAGAATGACTGCATTCATTAATAGGATATAGATACCAGTGTTTTAATAAATATGGGAAATGGTAATGGCAGATTAAGACTCACCACTGAATATACACAAAGAGACTTAAGTGATTAACTCTAAATATCTGCAGGGCTAGCCACAATGTGTAAAATAAGAGGGAGAGAGATGCAGAGACAGAGAGAGAGATAGAGAGAGAAAGAGCGGAAACTGGGGTACCTGCTATTAAGGCGGTTGGGGGACGGGAGGGGAGGGGTACATTGGTGGTGGAAATGGGGCACTGGTGGAGGGATGGGTGCTGGAATACTGTATTACCAAGAACCAATTATGAACACCTTTGTAATTGTATGTTTCACGGTGGTATAATAAAAAAATTTTAAAAAAGAGAGAGAAAAGGACCTGCCATTTAGGCAGGCTATGGGAGGGGGAGGGAATTGGGGACATTGGTGGTGGGAAATGGGCACTGGTGGAGGGCGGGGTGCTGGAACCCTATGTGACCGAAACCCTCCAAGCATGAACAATGTTGTAATTGTATATCTCACAGTGGTATAATAAAATGTTTAATTAAAAAAAAAATAAAGACTCATAAAAATAAATCACAGTTTGAATGATAGAATGATATAAACAAATAAATGATAGAATCATAACTACTATTTTTTGTTATCAATTTTAACATCCATTTGCACCATAATATTTGTGCTTATAAGGTAAAAAATAGCTACTCAATCTTTTAAGCATGAAGAAAAAAAAGTACTTTGTGAAAGGTATATTACGATTTAGCAGCACAGGAGGTAAAAGGTGCTGGCGTCTTTGATTAAAAATGATCCCCTTCCCACTTTTTTCCAATCACTTACATAATTCCCAGTATGCTTCTGAGCACTTGACAAATTTGGTTCATTGAATTCATCTATTACTGTTCTCCAATAAGGACTGCTACTAGCCCCAGTTTGCATAAGCAAAAACTAGTATGCAGAAAGTTGGAATAATGCTGGGAGTCTGGACTGGCCTCAGAGAACTAATAAATTGCAGAACTGGAATTGGTCTAGGCCATCCAGCTCCAGAGTGTGTGCTTTAATAATTTCCCTCTAGCTATTCATGTGACTTGTTATATATAAAATTGCTCTTGAATATACAAAAGAAATTCACCCTTCCCATTAACTTAAATAATTTGCATAGCAAGATTCAAAAAGAAATGATAGCTGCAGCTGAATGGGAAGTATAAAGGAAATGGTTCTGCATTTGCAAAAAATCTCTGCATCTGCCTTTTACTTGTGAATATTCAGTCATTCATTTTCTATCCTGTCACACTCAATAATATTCAATAAGCATATTTCCATTTAATTATCTAAATGCAGTGGACTTACAATCTTCTTGAAAGCTGCATTTGCCATTTGATTATTGGCAGGGGATGTTCTCTGAATACCATTCAGGTTATTTTCACTTATGGAACTAGTTCAGCTAGATTCTGAATGTTAGGAAAATTTGTTAGTATAATTTTCCCAATAGTTTAAGATGATTTAAACCATTGAGTAGCCTTCACACAGTGAAATGCATAACCAATGAATATGTTGTTAAGTGAGGAAAAGTTTTATGGAGATATGTATGTACAAAAAAATACCTTAAAAGGACAAGAAAGGGAAAATTGTAAAACTTATTTTGTTTCCATACTTCAATGTTTACAAGAAATGGAATAAATTCCACTTACCCCCATATGGTAAGCTTTGTCAGGATCTCAAAGCATTACTATCCTCTAATGGGTGTTTAGTGAACCAATACCTGGCAATTAGCACTCTGTTTAGGATAGATATTAATGGAAAATGTTATTACTCAGGTCAGGCTCCATATTATTACTTGGGTCTATCAATCGATCATATACTTTCACTGATGGAAAAAAATAAGATAATGAGAAACCCAATAATATGAAGTAGATAAGGTGCCACTGATCTGTCAACATAGGCTCGAATGTGACCTGTAGATAGATGTGACATAGTTCAGCAAGTAGGCTGCTATAAATGACTATCATATATCCGACACATTACACACTGCAGCTACAAAGAACTAGATGCTGCTTTTGAAGTTCCTACAGAAAAATGCAGAGAAGGTTATGGGCAGAAAATCAGCACAGAACACTAAAGAGTCCTTGAAATAGGCAGCCTGAGAGGTTTCACAGCCCTCCTCGGGAACTTTAAGGAGATCTGTGAACCAAAAAGGAAGGAGCAACCTATTAAAGGCTATTGAGGCTAATGCGCTGAGTTTGGATTTTTTTCCTGAAGGCTATATAATGCCATCAACAAATTTTAAGGAAAGGAAACCTCTTGTTAATCAGATTGTATTTCCTTACAATTAGTTTGACTTTGGGCTATAGCAGGGAAAAATACAGTTAATAGAGAAAGCTGTTGGCAGCTTGAAGTGCTGCTAAAGTTTGCAGTAAATAACTCAAAGCAGGAAGAATTTCTGCACTCAAGCAGGGACCCTAGAAATGGGCAGAGGAGACAACTACAGAATTATCTAATAGGCCTAATCAAAGGCTGGGGGTGGGCCAGAAATGAAAGAGAGGCTTGGACAGCTGGGTGGGACTAAGGCCGCAAAAGGGAAGTAAAGCAAAGTATTGGGTGGATGAACACAAGGGAGAATAAATCAATTCACTTTGAACATCTGAGTTGGAGACTTTATGAGTAACCAACAAAACTGTTTATCCACCAACAATTTGAACTAACAAAGAAACACAAACTAGGGGACATGGTCTGGAAGCTATGATTCATTTATGCTGGTAACTGTGCCAAGAAGGCACCGCACTGTACCACGGGGCTACATGGCCAAGACCCCAGTGAACTCCAAAATAACCAAATATTTAAAGGATGGACAAAAAAGACTAAGAGATTAATATTTTATGGAAACAAAAAAAATTGCAAAATAAATGGAAATAAACCGAAAGATCTCGTTTGCCTTAAAACTCTTCCTGCTTGGATTGCAAGAGAAAAAAGCAATGATCAGCATGCCAAATGCTACCCTGTTCCAAGAGATAGGAAGCTCTCCATGTCTGTTCAAAACGCACTGAAAGAAGCAAGGATTATGAATTATCTTTATGTGGTTGCTCTAGCTCCTCCTTATGTGACATGGCTCAGATGTTTTTTCAAGCTCTTTCCTCTTTCCTTTGCCAGATGGTGGCTCATCGCAGCCTTCATCTCAACAAGGCGCATGAGCACAACATTGAGCAGTGCTGACCTGCTGTTCTGCAGCTTTATTTTCCATAATTTTTCTAATGGAGGGACTAGATTTCAGAGAGTTAAAATACCTGATACTCAGTTGTCTGACCTTTCTCAGTGAGGGGATGGAATGATTAAATTATGGCCAATAAAGGAAAGACCAGAATCTTATATGAAAGATTTTCTACTGTGAAGGAGAGACAAATATTAATGCTGTGTGATAAAATTCCCCACTCCATCCCTTTTTAATCTGGTCCTTATTTCTGATTCCAAAGGCAAGTTTACGGGGATATAATGCCGGGAGCTGTTATGACCATCTTGTACCCATAGCCATCAAATTAGATGTCAGAGACACATTGAGGGTGGCTGTCTACAGATGGAAGGAAATCGAAATCTGAATAACATTAAATACCCAAAACAGACTTAAAAGTTGCTCATCTTGTGTGTATGAGAAACTAATTAACCCATAAAGCGAGGCCAATTTTTGTTAGCTACAACAGAGCATTCCCAAATATCAGTCAACAGCAGAGATAATTTCATGTAGATATAAATGGAAGAAACTCACTTGCTCTGAATAGCAATGACGGAGTGCTATTTTTGCAAAAAGAAATAAAATGTCAGACTGCAAATTGTCTAAGATGTAATATAATATTTTCCTATTATAATGAAAATGCATATCTTGACAAAAGGCCATAGAAATGGGGCTGGAGTGATAGCACAGCGGGGAGGGCATTTGCCTTGCACATGGCCAACCTGGGTTTGATACCCCAGTATCCCATATGGTCCCCCAAGCACCGGCAGGAGTAATTCCTGAGTAAAGAGCCAGGAGTAACCCCCTGGTATGATCCAAAAAAAAAAAAAAAAGGCAATAGAAACATGCAACCTGAAGTATCAATCTTGAAAATTCTAAGGACATTCCGGGAAAATTGGATCTGAAGTATAACAAACAAACAGACTCTACACAGAACTACTACTGAGTTTCTATGGAAAGGAACAAAATAGCATGTCAGGAGGACATATTAGGATCTGCATAAATCTCCAGCCTTCCGCAATTGGAGGTGTGAGGCCAGAGACTCTTATTTATCTATGTCTTTTAGAAGTGCAGAAGCAGTGACTTGCTCTGGATATTGGTACACATTTCTATAACACCTTCATAGACAACAGTCAATATAATCACAGTCAGGATCAAAATGAAATCAATTAGCTGTGCGTTATCAAGCTCATTTTTCTGTCCTGCTGCTCTTAGTCAGGCACACACTGCTTAGACATACCGAGTTCTTTGATCTTATCTCCTAGCAGAGTATTTTGGAGTTGTAGCCAAGCTGCAGCTTTCAAAGGTATCTATGAACAGGGCTTCTAATTCCTAAAATTCCTCTATTTTTCTTATGACCTACATCACCAGGAAGGACCCGTTGTTACAGAAAGAATTGGCAGATATTACTGCTACTGACCTATTATTTTAGTCTTGAAGAAGAAACTGCTCAGAGATTATGTTTCCCTGCGCTTTATGATTTGAACTTAACCCAGTCTTGTGATTATTGAACAAGCTTTCCAAAGCCACAAGCCTGATCTCCAGCAGTTAGGACACAAAACAGAATTTTCAACGCATGTTCTCAGTATGTGGGGCTCAATCACTAATCCAGGGACCCTTATCTTTTGGCAAAAACAACTTGCCAGTCTTTTAAAAAGCTATTGCCACTGTAAACATGATTCATTTTTCATTTTATAATAGATCTTAAAGTTATATGCAAAAATACTATTATAAATAATTTACTGCCGTAGTAATCTGCCAATTAATTCTCCTACCCTCACTGGTGCCAAGGGTTCAAAAGTTCCGTAGGAAGCCTTGCCTTTCTCTTTTTGCCACAACACAATCCAATTCCCAAAACCTCTAGACAAATATCATGGGTCTAAAATCCTCCCAGTGACAATAGCCAAGTCATCAAAGCTTCTCCTGGATGCTGGAGAGCATATCTATTACATTGATGGGTTCCCATCTGGCCTCCACAGTAACGACAGCATTTCTGGGGCCGTGTTATGAGGAAGAGGAGGCAGCTATGTGCTTGCAACAAATGTAAACATTGGGTACACTAGCAACTCTCTTCGGATGCTGCCAAATAGCAGCTGCTGTGTTTTTGTTTCCCAATAAGATGTTAGTAGTCAGCTTTATTTGTGAGATACATGTTGGTTTGTCCAGAATCACAGATATTGTTACTACTACACAAACCAAATGAACACAAAAAGAACAATTTGAGGTGATGAATACAGTAAATATTATTTCTGAGCCAGAGACTAAAGGAAAACTTTTGGGAAAAAAAAGAGTTTTTAATAAACCCCAAAACTTTGGTCTGAGCGGTAAGACATGGGCAGAGACACTTGTCTTCCATTTGTCCCATCACCGCCAACCACAGATAGTACTAGAGTGCATCCAGGAGTGATTCCTGAATACAAAGCCAGGGGCACGTCCTGACCACCACCAAGGATGGTCCCAATACCCCCAAAAGGAAAGCAAGTTACTCCTAGATCTTTAAGCAGGTCTAATTATAAAGAATTGATAAATTTCACATCATATGTACAACATTGTCTTGCAATTCTAGGAAACTAGGATATAGCCTTGTTGAAAACAACCATTACTCATAAGCAGCTTGAAAAATGCTCAAAGCACTGTGTGATGCCTGTGCCTGGAAATTCCTCAGGATGCCCATTGTGCACTTCAGTGACAACCAGCCTCTGTTCTATGGTATCACTGTTCAAGTTCCCTTCATCCTGGTCAACAGTACAAGGAAGTGCTTCCTTCATGGAGTCTTGAAAGCTTTTATTTATGATTAACTCTTTGATTCTGATATCTTGACAATATCCAAAGTATTTTCCACTTTTCACTCACTGTATCACTGTCTTCCCATTGTTCATCGATTTGCTAGAGTGGGCACTAGTAACATCTCCATTAGTCCTGTCACAAGCAACTGTAACCCAAGCACATCTACTTGCTCCAGGGACAGGAGGAGCCTGAAACCATTCTTCAGGTTATGGAACTGAGGTCCATAATAGTTACTAGTCTTTGGCATAAAAAAGTAAATAAAACACGATAGCTTGCCAGGCTTTACTGTGTAGGTGGTATAGTCTCCGTAGAAGGCTCTCAACCCGAGCATTTACTGATGAAACTTAAATGGGGAAGATCAGGTTTTCTCTTGGATGGAGCTCTGAGGAACTATGGAGTCTGGATGTTGAGAATGACTAACTGCATGATGTGTGGTTTGCTCTGGCTTCTTGCCAGGCTTACTGATATCAGTTAAAACATGTCTATAACTGTTTACTATGTATAAATGTGAAAGAAATTTTCACTAAAACCTATAAATAGAGGTATCTTGTCTGTAATGTCCTTCTTATAATGTGGGCAGACCGTCAAACCAGAAGTCTAGCACTGTTGCCTCACCTGGGCAAAGCATGGCTCGAACAGAAAGATCCTCACTTTGAAGGCCCTGTTTATGCTTCCTACATGAGGCTAAAATTACCACCAAGAGAAATCGTTTTTGTACTTAATTTGGAACAAAGTAGTGTCTGAAGAAGACTCTCTTTTAAACATACATTTTAATTATATCATACATAAAATTATATAGGGAGCTGTTTATATGTATATAATTAAATTTTAACTATGTCCTTAAGACCTTGAAGGGCTTCTGAGAATGAGGGAACATGTTGGAGAAAAGGGGGAGGTTCAGGTGTGGGATGCTCCAGCATGCCCGGCCCGTGGTGCTCAGCACCACGAACACACTATGCCCCAACGAATTCATGCATTGAAGCTCTAAATCTAATCAGTTGGCATTGGGAGTCTGTAGAATAATCAAAATGAAATGGGGCCTTAAGGGTAGAGTCCCAATCCAGTAGGGATGATTTTTTGAGAGAAAAGTATAACAAACACTCTATATCTATATCTATATCTACGCATCTGTATCTGCATCTGTATCTGCATCTGCATCTATATCTATCTATCTATCTATCTATCTATCTATCTATCTATCTATCTATCTATCTATCTATCTATCTATCTATCTATCTATCTACCTATCTAATCTATCATCTATCTAATCTATCATCTATCTAACTTATCTATCTAATCTATCTGTCTGTCTGTCTGTCTGTCTGTCTATCTATCTATCTATCTATCTATCTACTACTATCATCTACTATCTACCTACCTACCTATCTATCTATCTTTCATCTATCTGTCTATCTATCTATCTATCTATCATCTATCACCTATCTATCTATCTATCTATCTGTCTGTCTATCTGTCTGTCTGTCTGTCTATATCTTTCTCTCTCTGAAAGTGGAGGTGTAAGTAAATACAAGGATGAAAGTAAATACAAAGATGTGAGAATACAAGGAGAGTTTGACCACCTGCAAGCCTAGAAAATGTTTCACCAGAATACTTTCAGCAAAACCTTAGTCTTGAATCTGGCCTTCAGCTCTGTGAGGAGAGTAAGTGTCTGCTGTTTAAGTGTCTATTGTTTACCGAGTTTGCTCTCTTGTTAGGTAAACCCAAATACTAATACATTAGACACCTTAAGACACCTCTTGACCACTAACCACCAAAAAATTTAAAAATCAGTGAACTCTACTTCAGCAATGCTATGGTCCAAAAAAGCCTATACACTCAAGTTGGACTGGAAATGACGTATCACCTCTTCAGACTTGTAGGGGAATTTTTAAAGCTCTCTCTTGTTTCCCACAGGCTGTGCAAGATATGGAAAGAAACAAAAACTTCCCTCATGTCCCCTCCAAGTTAAGCCTCCGGGAAATTTGAAGCTCAAGCTCTGTTTGCCAACGGCTCTCCTCCGTAAAGGGTGTCTGAGATTTTTATCTTGCTTGCAAAGGAATAAATTCTATTTATCCTCTTTCATAGATACTGAAAGAAAATACCACACTCCTGGGAAAGGGCTGAGGGACAATTTGTGAGTCACAGTAGCAGCAATAATTTGAGTTTCAGTATTTCTTAGGCCAGGTCTGCATGTCCTGATCCCACTGGGAAACACAAAGAAGAATTCGGGACAACTGTATGGAGTTTCCAAAACCGACTCTTTTAGATTAAGAGTCAGCTTTCCTGTCTCTGCTCTGAAGGGAAAAACAATCTCTACCTTCTGAGGTCATTCTGGAGACAACTGCCCTCAAAATAATCACGAAACAACAAGGACTATTGATACTGTGCTCATGGATGTGCAGAAGTGCTGGAACAAAGTGAAGTGAGCAGCTAACTGAGCGAGGTGGTGAATTGTAATAAAGGCAGAATCACTGTCTTGGTCCTATTCCCCAACTGATACAAGCTGTAGATACTTTGAGCACAGGGCATCAGTAACTGTTGCAGGACTACTCTAAGAGCCTCTGCATCTGCTCTGAATTGGCGCCTGCAAATCACTTCTTAGATAAGGTGGCAGTCTAAATGTGCAGTTTATCTGACCATGTATTATGTACTAGCTGGTATAAATATTCTCTCATGCTACCACAATCATTGTGGGACTAGCTAGATCTTACCAGCATATTTGCCTGTCCACGTTGGATTCCTAAATAATTAGACCAGAGAGAAATGCTGTTTGCCTCCAAACAAGCAAGCATGGCTCCCTGATAACTCAAAGGCAACTAAAATACAAAACTACCGTGAAGTAGATGAGACTTGTGAAGGCTTGGAGAAATATTTAACTGGTACTAGTATTAGACTTTGGTACAGAGACATGCCATCTCTTCTCTATAGGGTAGAGAAGAGAAACCCCCTTCTCTACCCTATAAAGGCTTTAAAGGCTTTTCCAGGCAGATCTTGGCTCAAGACATTAGCATATAAAAGGGCCTAGGTGAGGTGCTGGGAGAAATTACCTGAGGGCATTTGACCCTCTCTGCTTTCCATAATAGTGGGAGGGAGGTCTGAGTTGCAGGGATGTAAAACTAACCTGCTTCCTCTCTTGCACTCTCTCTCTTTTGGGGCTCTCTCTTTGTGAGCTCTCACCCTTGTTGAGAGTCTTATCTTTGTCTCCTCTTTACAGGGCCTTTACACGTGGTGGCCGCCATTTTGGCCTACACGTGGCTGGGGTTCTAGCCAGGAATCCTAAGCACAGGATTTTTCCTGTTGTGAATTTGTATGCCTGAACTTGTGATAAGTAAAGCCTTTTAAAACTGCATCGGATTCCTGAGTCTTCATCCATTCCCCACTGGCTTCAGAGGTAGAAGGGAACTCCGCTTCCGGCACTGTCAGAGACTCTGGCAGCGTTCCCACAACATCTGGCATCTCTCGATGGGCATCCCTGCATCTAAGATCCCACCAAGATATTGATGAACTTTCCCTGAAGCCAAGAGCAACATTTAAACCATGAGTTAAAATGGGTTACCTCCTGGAGGTTTTTCCATTGTTCTGGCTTCACCTGTTTCTTCAAGTGCTAGTAGAAGTGGTAACTTTTGTAACTCCTGCTTTTCGTTCAGAGAGTCATGAAACTAAATCTAGCAAACAGATTTTAAAGCTTGACAACAACCTAAAGGAAGAAAAGGGACCTCCAGAGGAGGCAGGCTTTCAGACTGAAAATCTCCCCGAGTTAATACCTTCCAAGGTGAAGATTGAAAACTACAAGCTCTGATGGGGAAGAATGGGAGGAACAGGTTAGCTCGTGCAGGCCCCAAGAGCCTTGCAGTTCCTCTGGTGGTCAATCTAATAATAATCAAAAGAGCAAAGCCCAGCATTCTTTCTCATGAACAATCTAAATATAAAGTAAAACCAATTTATGAAGAATTGAGTATTGAGTCAATAACCCCATTCAGGAAGGCTTGCAACAAGTTTGGAATAGCAAGTCCTTACTCTTTAAAATATTGAGCTGATTGGAGCCGAAGAAGAGAGTGGGTATTGTCAGACTTTGGAAATGGTAGCCCGTACTTGTCTGACTGATTCACAGTTCATACAATGGCAAATGTGGTATGCAGATGGGGTTGATATGAATATTGACACTTTAAGAGAATCTGGCCATAATGTAACTTTTGCCATGTTGAAATGTGAAGGTGAATGGCAAGAGAAAGAAAAACAAGCAACATTACCTAAAGCTGTTTTAAAATTTGTTCGGGATACAGCATTAAAAGCATGGGGAAAAGTAGATGCCAACCCAGAATATCTAGGTAGCTGTAAAATAATTTACCAGGGTCCTAATGAACCGTACTTTGATTTTGTTGAGAAATTAAGTCAGATAATCCACAGACAGGTTCAAGACCCTTCCTCTCGACAAACCCTATAGCGAACCTTAGCATATGAGAACGCTAATCAAAATTGCCGAGCAATACTATATAGTATTAAGGAAAAGGAAGACCTCATGGGATATCTAAAGGCCTGTAGAAATGTTGGTTTGGCCTCCCATGGAACATAGAATGCTATAGAGCCTTATCCCATACAGCAGGAGGATCAGGATAGGGGGGTGAAATGTTGAATAGCTTCAGGGAGAGAAACAATAATCCTCAAAGGATAAACAATGATCAGAGAAACTATGCTAATAATCTCAACTCCACCCCTCGGAGGGCCCCACATGGACCATGCCCAGGTGCAGGAAGGGAAAACATTGGGCCAGGACTATTGGTCTAGGAAACTAAGTCAGCCTCAGGCTTCATCTGGACAGATAACTGCTATAACTGCGGAGGAAAGGGGCACATCCGTAGAGAGTGCCCATCTTCTAGAACTATCAATACAGGGCAACATCCTAATAATCGCTTTATGGGAAATGTTACATGGACCTTTTCTCAGGTTCCACAAGCTCTGCAGGCTCAAATAACAACTATGCCTCCCCAAATGCGGGAAACTGGGTGGGGGCCAGCTCCAGGCCCAGCTGAATCCAGGGGCACTCTCATTCATTCCACCTGCCCAGTATCCTCTGAATCAGAATCCACAGAATTGCAGTCAATAAATAATCTCTGGCCTACCCCATCAGGCAATGGCATCCTCGATATTCTCTGCCCTAAGACTGTCACATTACACCCAAGTCAAGATCCTTACATGCTAAAAACAGGGATAAAAGGACCTGCTTCCCCAGGTAGTATGGGTTTAATTCAGGGGAGGAATTGGCTGAAATTTAAGGGAATTAAGGTGCATTTTGGACTTCTAGATCCTGAATCTCATGGAGAGATAATACTGTCAATCTCTGTACCAACTAAATGGACTTTTAAAAAGGGGGAACTGCTTGCTAGACTATTATTAATTTTTGAGGATCCGTCTAGTTAGTCCAAACACCCTAGAACTGGTGGCTTAAACAGTACCAACCCTTCTGCCAACTTCATTGTTGGTTATACAGCCACATAGAACCAAGCCCACCAGCTACCTGCTAACTATCTAGTTGGGTACGCTACCAGATTTTCACAGGCCAAGCAGCCGATTATACCCATCAAAATTTATAAAAGGAAATTCAAAAAGGCATTTTTGGATACAGGGGCAGATATGTCCATAATTTCCACCAAGTATTGGCCCTCTAACTGGGCCCTAAAGAAAGTGTCCCATAGCCTGAGCGGGGTAGGCAATATCTCCTCTTCTCTTCTCTGACAGAGTGCGAGATGGCTGCCGTGTATTAGCCCTGAAGGGAATGTAGCCATAGTCCAGCCTTATATAGCCCCTATGCCTTTAACTTTATGGGGTCAAGACATGCTGGAGCAGTGGGGGGCAGTAATTCACATACCTTGTTCAATTCCCCATCGGGCACCTGTTCCAGCTCTCCATAATAAGCCTAACACAGGGAGTAACCCTTTTTATGGGGCCACTGTGGTTAAACACCCACCACCTATTCGTATTCAGTGGAAGTCTGACAAACCTATATGGATACCACAGTGGCCCCTCAATATCCAAAAGTTAGAGGCGCTAACAAATCTAATGGAAGAACAGCTGAATTTAGAACATATTGAAGAAATGTTTTCAGAATGGAATTCTCCTGTTCTTGTGATACAGAAAAAAAATCAGGCAAATGGTGTTTGCTGATTGACTTAAGGAATGTAAATTCTACTATGGTCCCCATGGGAGCCCTACAACCTGGGCTCCCCTCTCCAGCAGCTATTCCTAAAGATTGGCCGCTAATTATCATAGATTTAAAAGACTGCTTTTACAGCATACCTATTCACCCAGATGATCGGAAAAGGTTTGCATTTTCAGTCCCTTCTATTAATCATAAAGGCCCTTTATGTAGGTTTCAATGGACAGTATTGCCCCAAGGGATGACTAATTCACCTACGATGTGTCAACACTTTGTTGATGAGGTTTTGTGACCCATTCGTGCTAAATTTCCTGGTGCATACATCATCCACCTCATGGATGATATCCTGCTAGCTTGTGATAATTCCAGAGATCTCCAGAATTTATATAATGATGTAATGACAGTTTTACCAGAGGCTGGCTTACAAGTAGCTATGGAAAAAATCCAGATGCAGCCTCCATATGAATATTTGGGCTATGCTCTTGACCACACTACAGTGCGTCCTCAAAAAATTTCCATTAGTCAAAAAAGGCTCAAAACCTTGAATGCTTTTCAAAAACTGCTGGGAGATATCAACTGGGTGGCCCCCACCCTTGGGATTCCTAACTGTGAGCTCAGTAACTTGTTTCACACCCTTGAAGGTGATCCTGCTTTAAATAGCCCAAGGCAACTAACTCCTAAAGCTCAGAAGGAATTAGATTTTTTTCATGGATCGAGCTTCAAAAATCTTACCTCTCCAGATTTAATCCCGGAGAAAAGGTATGGTTCTTGGTCTTCAACACTCCCGAATCTCCAACTGTTGCTATAGCCTAATTATCTGGACCATTAGAATGGGTTTACTTACATAACAAGCAGAATCATACTGCTACACCTTACCTTGAGATGATAGCCAACCTTATAATTAAGGGAAGATCAAGAACCCAAGTATTACTTGGACATGATCCCCATGTCATTGTACTACCTGACCCTAAAAAGAAATTGAAGCTGTTTTAGCAGATTTTTTCAGGAGAAATATCTTATCATTATCCAGCTGGAAAAACCTGGGAATTTCTGAAAAGGACACCTTTCGTAATTTCCACCATTGTCTGCTCCTCTCCCATTCCTGATGCTCCAGTGTATTATATTGATGGTTCCTCATCAGGAAGGGGTGGAATTACAGGTCCTTCATTGACCACTACTGTGCATACAAATTATAAATCTGCCCAACAAGTGGAACTCGCCACCCTGATACATTTACTATCCCATGTATCTGGCCCATGTAATGTGGTGAGTGATTCTGCATATGTAGTTGGTTTATTTCCTGGAATTGTCACTGCTTCTCTAAATGCCCATAATCCTATAATTCAGGAGCTGCTCCATAAACTACAAGATCTCCTCCAAAAAAGAACATTCCCTATAAACATCTCCCACATCCGTTCTCACAGCAGACTCCCAGGGCTGATGGTTCGAGGAAATGAAGCAGCAGATCTCTTGGCAGCACCAGTATTTAAATCAGCTGAGGAAGAGCACCAGACTCTACATACAAATGCCCGCCGCCTTCATGTACACCATGGCATCCCATGGAGAAAAGCTAGACAAACTGTCCACAACTGTCCTGTCTGTGCTCCTTTACATTGTACATCTCATGTGGCAGGAGAAAATCCTCGAGGTTTACAAACAAACCAATTGTGGTAGATGGATATAACTCATACTAACTTATTTCCCAACAAACCTTTCCTTCATGTGGTCATTGATACATATTCTCGGTTCATATGGGCTGTTCCTATGACCTCTGAAAGAGCTAAATCTGTTTGTTCATTTTTACTCCAGTGTTTCCTGTCATGTGTATTCCCCATACCATAAAAACAGATAACAGTCCTGCTTACACCAGCAAAACCTTCAAAGCCTATTGTGAGGAATGTCAGATCAAACTTATTACAGGAATTCCATATAATCCACAAGGACAAGGAATTGTTGAACATGCTCACAGAATGCTTAAAAGTCAGTTATTAAAGCAATGAAAAACAAGTATGCATCCAATGGATTCTTTATCTTTAACATTCACTGTCTTCCTGTTCATCATCGATTTGCTCGAGCAGGCCCCAGTAACATCTCCATATGTCCTTTCTCATGCTAGTAGAGCCCAAGGGCATCTGCTTGCTCCAGGAACATAAAGAGCCTCAATCCATTCCGAATGAGGTCTATAATTGTTACTGGTATTTGGCATATCAAATACAACACGGGTGGCTTGCCAGGCTCTGCCATGCAGGTAGCATACTCTTGTAGTCATCTCTAAGTCCAGCATTTATTGATGAACCGCGCAACCGCTTGCTGCGCGCAAGCCAGGCTGTGATAAGCTGTTCTGCTTGGTGGAGTTCTGACGAGAGGGAAGTCCGGATGTGGAAAATGGAGACCCTCATGGAGTGAGGGGTCGTCTGGCTTGTTGCAAGGCTCTGCTGGGGTGAAGGCCCAGGGCTAGAACCCGCCATCCCTCCTGGGCACCTTGTGAGCGGCTGGACACAGGGAGAGCAAGTAGCAGCTCTACCCCATGTCTGTGAGTCTCTGGCCCAGCATACCTGAGCCATTTTTAAAAAAGACTGCTGCAGGGTGGAACTCGATGAGCCGGGTTGTGATAGGCTGGTCTTCTGGGTGGAGTTCTGATGAGAGAGGATTCCGGGTGAGGAAAATGGAGGCCCTCATGGAGTGGGGGGGGTCGTCTGGCTTGTTGCAAGGCTCTGCTGGGGTGACGGGCCAGGGCTAGAACCTGCCATCCCTCCTGAGCACCTCGTGAGCGGCTGGGCACAGGGAGAGCAAGTAGCAGCTCTGCCCCATGTCTGTGAGTCTCTGGCCTGGCATCTTTAACATTATTCACCTTAAATTTCTTAAATATACCTCAAGGAGATCCCTATGCCACAGCTGAACGTCACTTTCAAGAAGATATGCAAACTCAAAAAACAGTCAATTCACCTATCTGGGTGAAAATTGATGATAAATGGATTGCAGGTCACCTCCTCATTCATGGAAGAGGTTATGCTTTCATTTCTACAGATGATAACCCTGCCAAGAAACTCTGGGTTCCTCTGCGACTTGTTAAGACTAGAATTCTCCAAGAATCAGAAAACAACTATTCTTGCAATATAAAGTCTTAAATTTTAAATTGCAAGTTGCTGTTTAAACCGCCTGGGTTGGTTCATTTTAATAATGATCTTGTTATGCAGTCTGTTGATCATGGTCATGTTTAATATCTTGCCTTATAGCCTAAATGCTTTCTTCCTTATGAAAAAAAAAGGGTGGAAAAAATGGGTGGACTCCAAGCATAGTGCTCAATGTCAAAATGTTTCCAGGATTAATGTTAGAGTTTCCTTTTTAATGTTTTTGCTCACAGGTATTTGCAGAAAAAGAACTTGGATGCTGCAGATTCCTTCTATGATGCTCGAGCTTTGAACTCTGATCACAATGCTCATTACAAAAATGTTTGCTAAATCAATGAAAAATTTTTTTATAATGATTCTGTTCACAGGATAAAATATTGGAATGCAGTAAACTTTGCGTTACAGTGCTCAATACTCCGAGACTCCTAAAACAGTGCTCTCTAAAAATTGAATAATTTGCAAAAATAATTTTTCCCAATGCTCTATCCACAGGAAAAGACACTTCCTCAGCATCATTTGCCAGCTTTATATTCATGAAGCGCTTTGATTTGTTACCATTTATCACCATAGATGGGTCATATGTACAGCTGTAATAAAAAGAAGACCTCAAAGACAGAAGAGCAGAAATACTGGAAGATGGAGCAGAAGCCGGGAAAAGCATTCGCACTGCCCGCCTGCCCTTTGCCAACTATAAGACCAAGATGACTGCCCTCCGACGCCCTGATGGATCTATCACATCTTCCAGAAAGGCAATGGAGAAGATTATCCATGACTTCTACCAAATCTCTTTGATAGCCACATCCACCTGCCCACATACCAAATTCCACAGGATGGATATGTCATTCCCAACGTTCTCCCTTCTGAAATCCGACATGCCATCTCATCAGTAAAGAAGGGAACAACACCAGGCCCAGACAAAGTCAGACCCGAACACCTGAAGAATCTGCCATCGGTACTCATCAATACACTAGCTTGGCTCTTCACATGCTACCTGTCCGAATGCAAGGTGCCCTCCCAATGGAAAACCAGCAGGACAGTTCTACTGTTCAAGAAGGGAGACATTCACGACATCGGCAAATATCGCCCCATCTGCCTGTTGTCCGTCATCTACAAGCTGTTTACAAGAGTCATCCTGAACAGGATTAGCAGAACACTAGATGAAGGACAACCATGCGAGCAAGCAGGCTTCCGGAAAGGATTCAGCACAATCGACCATATCCACATGGTAACCAAGCTCATTAAGGTTTGTAGGGAGTACAAGATGCCGCTCTCTCACGTTCATTGATTTACAGAAAGCCTTTGATTCTATGGAGACCGAAGCAGTCATCAAAGCCCTAGCCAAACAGGGTGTTCAAACCCAATACATCAAGATCCTTCGTGAGCTGTATTACAGATTCACCACCAGGATCTCACCATTCTACAAAGAAGTGATCATTGATGTCAAAAGAGAGGTTCGACAGGGTGATACCATTTCACCAAAACTCTTCAGCGCCATCCTCGAGAACATCATGCAACAATTAGAATGGGAAGGAATGGGAGTGAAGATAGATGGTCAGCAACTACACCACCTCTGCTTCGCTGATGACATCGTTCTAATAACACCAAACATTAGCCAAGCGGCACAAATGCTGGCTGACTTCGACCGAGAATGTGGAAAGATAGGTCTACAGCTGAATCTAAAGAAAACCATGTTTTTAAAGAATGAACTAGTTCCAGAGGCCCCATTCACTCTCAATGGAACAAACATCTCTGAATGCAGCAGTTATGTGTACCTAGGTCGAGAAATCAACATGATGAATGACCTAAAACCTGAGCTGTGCAGGAGGAAGAGAGCAGGGATGGAATGCCTTCAAAGGCATAGAAGAAATAGCTAAAAGGACAAAGAACCTCCGGTTACAGGCACATCTCTTTGACTCCACCATTCTCCCTGCATTAACATACCCTTCAGAGACCTGGGCCCTACGAAAGCAGGATGAGAATGCTATTCAGGTCTCCTAGAGAAGAATTGAAAGAGCTATGCTTGGAATATCATGCCTCACTCAAGTGAGAGAAGGAATCCGGAGTTCTGACCTCCGTCGCTATTCCAGAATTAGGGATGCTGTCTCGTTTGCCAAGGCATCGAAAATCAGGTGGGCTGGACATGTAATGTGATTTGGAGACAACCACTGGACTAGAGCCATTACCGATTGGATCCCACGGGATGTCAAAAGATCACGTGGCCGCCCACTTACAAGATGGTCAGACTTCCTTATAAAGACCCTGAAGGAACGGTTTGAGGCTCTTCATATTCCTGAATCAACCAGATGCCATTGGGCTACATTGGCACGTGATAGGGTCCAATGGAAATGTTACTGGCACCCGCTTGAGCAAATCGATGAATAACGGGATTCAAGTGATCAAGTGATCAAGTGAATATATTGATCAATCCTATGTGTGTGTGCATGTATGTGTGTGTGGTGGCCACCATTATGTTTGTGATTAATGTTGCGTCTTGTTATGTCTCAACTACTCCCTTCTCAATTTCTGACCACAACAAACCTCTGTTAAATTCATTAGCTCCACTGCTGATCCACTAGACTCATCAATTTTAAAATCATCAATTCTCATACTTATTTCCCTGCTACACCCGTGTCAGAGCTTCTTTATGTTCTTCTCTCCATCCCAGACTTGGATCCCTGCCAAGCCTTAAAATCTCTTTTTTGTGATTAATCTCGAAAAGTGTTTTTGTCTTGCCTAAAATTAAGCTACAGGTACAGTTACCGGTGCCAGTGTCCACTTGCTGAAGAAGCCCTGAAAGACGCCCACACCGATATTCCAGACACCTGTTCCAGTGCTCAAGACTCCTGTTCCAGAGTTTGAGATATTTGTTCTAGTGTTCCTGAGACCTGATCCAGTGTTCCTGACAATTCAACGAGTTCCTGATTGCTGCTCTCCAAAGACTCATACTCAAATGATCACTGCTATTGCTGTTTCAGAAGTAGCCCCACAGACTTTGTTCCAGATACTCGACTTTAAATAAAATATAGCAAATTAACTCTCATAAATTATGGACAGTGCAAACTATAGTCCGTTATAATCATACAGCTAGAAACACTTTGTCATAAACTTTGCTTTGGGTCCAAAACAAGTTAGGATCCTAAAGTAACATGTATTATCATTTTGTAATTGGGATAGTTTTTTCTTATTTAATTTTCTGTACATTACTAAATATTTTGTACTTTTCAATTTTTATTAGTAAACTAATCAGGGGGAGTTTTTGCAGGACTCCTCTAAGAGCCTCTGCATCTGCTCTAAATTGCCGCCTGAAAATCACTCCTAAATGTGTCAGTTTATCTGACCATGTATTATGTACTAGCTGGTATAAATATTCTCTCATGCTACCACAATCATTGTGGGACTAGCCAGATCTTACCAGCATATTTGCCTGTCTACGTTGGATTCCTAAATAATTAGACCAGAGAGAAATGCTGTTTGCCTCCAAGCAAGCAAGCATGGCTCCCTGATAACTCAAAGGCAACTAAAATACAAAACTACCGTGAAGTAGATGAGACTTGTGAAGGCTTGGAGAAATATTTAACTGGTACTAGTATTAGACTTTGGTACAGAGACAAGCCATCTCGAAACCCCTTCTCTACCCTATAAAGGCTTTAAAGGCTTTTCCAGGCAGATCTTGGCTCAAGATATTAGCATATAAAAGGGCCTAGGTGAGGTGCTGGGAGAAATTACCTGAGGGCATTTGACCCTCTCTGCTTTCCATAATAGTGGGAGGGAGGTCTGAGTTGCAGGGATATAAAACTAACCTGCTTCCTCTCTTGCACTCTCTCTTTTGGGGCTCTCTCTTTGTGAGCTCGCATCCTTCTTGGGAGTCTTTGTCTCCTCTTTACAGGGCCTTTACACGTGGTGGCCGCCATTTTGGCCTACACGTGGCTGGGGTTCTAGCCAGGAATCCTAAGCACAGGGTTTTTCCTATTGTGGATTTGTATCCCTGAACCTGTGATAAGTAAAGCCTTTTAAAACTGCATCGGATTCCTGAGTCTTCATCCATTCCCCACCCGGCAACAGAGGTAGAAGGGAACTCTCTTCCAGGCACTGTCAGGGGACCCCGGCGTCGTTCCACAACAAGTAACAACCATTTTCACGGTGGGGTTAGAGGCAATGCACGTGATGTGGGTGGGCCCCATGTGTGACTTATGTGAGGCAGGAAGGAGAGAGAGAGAGACTGTCACTTTCTCCTCTGTCATCCCAGAATGCCCTGGGAGAGCTAGACCTCATCAGGCCTTCTAAGTTCTTGTCTTTGCCTCTCTGAAGAAAAATTTCAGGAGGAGAAGAGCAGTGAAGTAAAACAGATTTATTTGGAGGTTTTTAGGAAGGGCAAGGAGGAGGGAAAGTGAGAGAGAGAGAGGGAGGGAGAGAGAGAGAGAGCCCACATCTCAAGACTGGAGATGCGGGTGACTCATGTTCTTAGGCACCACATGTGCTTGACCACATGGGCTCAAGCAGCACATGGGCTCTGGCAGTATATGCATACCCTTCCTTTGTTCAAGGTGGCTCTTATACATTTTACCCAAACAGACCCTTATATGGGGCTTCTACCTAGGTAAAAGTCCATTGCTAGGGCAGTAAAAATTTGGTGCCAAGGTGGGTAGTGTGGGGAGTGGTGTATGGCCTTCTTTGAAATTCCTTTCTTTTCCTTTGTTTCTGCCAGAGCTTCTCTTCAATGGGGTTTCTTGGCAACAGGTGAAACCTTATCAGGTCTTATTTCCTGTTTCTACAAAATGGGCTTTTATAGTCTTGAAACTGTTGGTTTTATTACATCCTAGGAATTCCATCACCATGAGCTCCATCCTATTTATCTGCCTACATCACTATGAATGCAACCAGAATACCTCTAGTCCCCTTGCAGCCTGAGGTAACCTTGAGAAGGAGCAGGACAGAGAGAGAGAGAGAGAGAGAGAGAGAGAGAGAGGGAGGGAGGAGAGAGGGAGAGAGAGGGATGTTCCCCAACAGGGAACTCAACTCCAAATCACTGAGCTACTCAATACTGGGTTCATCTGAGTGGAAGAACGGGGTGACCTTAACTAATATGGTAGTGAATTCCATGACTGGATACCTCCACTCCTGCATCCATCTAAACTTGGATTCCTGGACAATATGAGGTCAGCTATAAGTCCATGGTCACTACTTTTGGCCCAGTAAAAGTGCAGAGAAATTAGGTGATATATATTACTGCTGTGTGGGTGAGAAACTAGAGTTAATCTGGGTTTTTGTCTCAGCCAGTCAATTCCAAGCATGAGAATGGGAAGAGTAGAAATATTCCCTGGAGTCTTAGCTAAATGTGCTTAGCACTTAGCACAGCATCTTCATTCTTCCTGGTCTTTCTCAAGGCTGTGCCTAGATTTTTTTTTTGTTCTTCCTTTGCTCTCATGGCATATTGTTCCCTCCTGGGGAAATCCTGGTCTAGTTAAACTGCTTATTACCATTCTGTCTCCTGGCTTGAGTTGCACATCGAGTTCTGCATGCTTGTTGCTTCTGTAAGTGCACAACATTAAATTCATGTTTCTAACCATTGGCCCTGTGAGAGAGTTCGGAATTGGTAATCACTATGCTCAAGCTCTCAAAGATCTGGGCATGCAGCCTTATGGGGAGTATATAAATTTTGGTTCTATGTTTATGTGTAAAGTGTGTATTTCATAATTTAGTTTGCCACCATGACAGAACATTTTTATCCCATCATTAAACTTTTAAGGGGTATTTTAGGAGATATATTAGTAATATTACTTTATACTGTGTTTTATGAGCCATAGATATTGCAGGCCAGAGGGGGGAAAAAGACCAAAAGTAAGACTTTGGAGAATTTAGCTGAATTCATGGATGATTCCACAATTCGACAGAGGGAAAGTTGGAATTTTTTTTCAACTACAACCATAACCTTTTGAAGTTAATGTCACAGAACACAAACATGTCCTTTCACAAAATGTACTTTGGAGCCACTGTCAGAGCCATAATCAGAACTTTGCAGACCATTAATCTGATCATATCTTCTGGTCTCCACAAATTCCAATATCCAATTGTTTAATATTTGCACGGCTATTCTCTGACCTTTCTGTGAGATTTCCTGTTTTCATAGTTGAAACCAACACCTCAGACTTTATAATGAGGTTACTATTTTCAGTTATTGGGGTTTCTAAATGCATCTCTCGCCTCTCTGTATGCCACTGTGATGTTGGTGGTGTGGAAGAATCCGGGACTGAAGTCCAGAAACCTAGCACCAAAGTCTGCTTTTCCCACTTGCTAGCTTTGAGATTTTAGACAAATGACAACTTCAAATGCCTCAACTTCTTATTTGTGAAAGTGAAGAAATAATTGAGCTCATATTGGTTACAATTACTAACCCTCGCACACTGCTTCATGTCAAAATTAGTCGCTGTATATGAATATAAATTTCTACAGGAGAGATTCCCTACAGGAGAGAATTCAATGGTCCTTCAGGGTCAATGTATACTGAAGAATCTTTTATTTATACAAAGTCAATGACTGTTTGAGAACTAGTTTGAATAAGAATCGCAAAAATAAGCAGTTTGTAAGGCAAAGTAAAAATATTAAGAGGAGTAAAATTATGTGCCATTGAAATGAAAAGTAGTTGGCTCTTGTTCCATTAGTCTGAGAGAGAAGCATGAGGGAAGAAGAGCTAGAGGGAGACAAAAGGAACATTATAGGATGGCCAGAAACTAAGGACCTACACATTTGGGGGCAGGGGGGCAGGAACTGTCCATGTGCCTTCGTTCGATGGGCATCCATTATGTAATTTTCAAGTATTTGTTTCCCTAATTATCTGTATAACGCATCACCCACCATGGTCCTGAATTTATTGGTAACCATTCCAAATGCACTTAAAGACCAGGAAGATAGGCCAAAGTTCTTGTTTTATATGCCTGATTTGCCTTAAAAATTAATGAATAAAAGCCCTAGAAAGTCTAATGAATGTGTGATCCTTTGGAAAATGAAAGAATCCAAATGGTGCCCAATGCTAGCCAGTATTCAGGAGAAAAATAGATGCAGCCTCAGGCAGAGAACAAGCATCAGTAAAGATGCTGAGAGAAAAAGTAACACTTCAAAAACTACAGATTTTTTGCAAAGACCTACCTTTCTCTCCTTTATGAGGTGAATCATTTTTATTTAAATCAAAATGACAGGGTTTTTCTAAACATCCTAGAAGTAAACAATTTGCCTGGTTTCCACAAAACGCCATGGACATCCCTAAGAAAGGCAGGAAAAAGTATACTAAGAATCCAGCGTTTTGCCAGTATTTAAAGTCTAAAGCCCTCCACTTTCATATTTATAAATATCAACATTTATAGGTGCCCCAAATTTACATAGTTGTTGTATATAAACAACTCCTCTAAATGCCTGATTTCACTAAAATTTGGAGATTCTCTAAATGAAGAAAGAGAACATAAAATTATGGAATTTTCCTCCATGGACTATGCTAATGGCTGCAAAAATGATGCATATTAATTCCTTTTCTTTTTGCATTTTTTTGCATTTTGTTTTGCACAGTAATCAATTGCTTTGTGACAGTAACAAGGCTGTACTGTTGAAACACAGAATTCATTTAATGCTTTCAGGAAGATAGTCATCTGAAAAAGAGTTCCAGTGACCATGTTTGGTAAGTCTTTGATTTATTTTTTTTTCTAACTGTTGCTATAGTAACTAAGGAAGATGAAGCAAGTTATAAAATCTCAGATGCTTCTTGGCACAGTATTTCTTAAAATTTCTATTTGCAATAATTTGTAATCTAGCTTACCCTAAGAAATCTCTTATTTTATGGATGGCATTGTTGTGTTTCCTGTGTCTCAGTATTTCTATTAATGTGCCATCTACAGAGAAAATTGCTCAGGGGATCCCAAAAACTTATTTTCAAATGTTTCATAAATGAAGAAGGCAGATTTTATTACAGGAGAAAAAAAGAAAGAAAACAAGAAGGTTAAAGGAGGAAATTACTTCTGAAGTGTGCTGCTCCAAGCACAGTCCAATATGGGACAAACCCTAATCTAATAATCAAAGTATCTGTAGTCCTCATATCTTTAAAGTAATAGCAATGGTAGATCATCTATACATAGTGGAGAGGGATGAGTCCTATTTACATCTAAGTATTTTGCAAACTTTTGACTGCACCATACTCATACAAGTCTTTACTGATTCTTTGAACTCAAAAAAAGTCCACCTTTTTCATTTTCCTCACTTAGGGTTCAATAAGTTTCAAGTTCATTTTAAGTAATAGACTTATATAATTCTCTAATTCCTTATAATAATGAAGAAAACCTATAAAATTAAATACTTGCATATCTACTCCAATACCTATTAATTTTTATGCTTAATTACCTCTTTATTTGCTATTTATTTGCTATAAACCCTGCCATTTTTTATTGTTATGTATTTTGATGAAGACAAAAGTCATAGCTGTTAATACAATTCTAGATTTGAAATTGATTAGATACGAAGATCCAATATTAAAATCAATAAGTATAAAAAAAATCCATTTTATGAAGTTATAAAATTGCATTGTATGCTGATCCAGAGACAGACATGGGGCAGAGCTGCTACTGGCTCTCCCTGTGCCCAGCCGCTCATGAGGTGCCTGGAAGGGCACGTTCTAGCCCCTGGTCCGCCACCCCAGCAGAGCCTCACAACAAGCCAGACGACCCCCCCACTCCATGAGGACCTCCATTTTCCACATCCAGACTTCCCCCTCGTCAGAACTCCACCCAGCAGACTAGCCTATCACAGCCCGGCTCGCGTGGCCGTGCAGTTCATCAATGAATGCTGGATTTATAGATGACTACAAGAGTATGCCACCTGCACGGCAGAGCCTGGCAAGCTACCCGTGTTGTATTTGATATGCCAGATACCAGTAACAATTATAGACCTCATTCCCATGACCTGATGGAATGGTTTGAGGCTCTTTATGTTCCTGGAGCATGCAGGTGCCCTTGGGCTCTACTTGCATGAGACAGGTCATATGGAGATGTTACTGGTGCCCGCTTGAGCAAATCGACGATGAACGTGAAGACAGTGACAGTGATACAGTGATAAAATTGCATATAAATGGATGGACATGGAGATTATGTTGAGTGAAATTAACCAGAAGGAGAGAAACAGATACAGAATGACTGCATTTATTTGCATGACATAAACATATATGTACATATTATGATACCAATATCCAAAGTCAAGTGAAACATGTGTCAGGAGGTGGAACATGTATCAGAGGTGGAAATTATCACAAACATGTGGTAGTCAGAGGCTAAGTATGACAGAAAATGGAACAGTGTGCTAATAATTGTTGAAAGTACTAATACCAACCTAGAACTGAGCATTAAATACAGGCAAAAGGATACACATGACAACCGTTTATGTTCTGTAATCCATAGTCTGGAAGGGAAGGAAAAGAGAAAGAGATAGAGAGAAAGGGAAAGAAATAAAGAACCTGCCATGGAGACAGACTGGGAGAAGAGGAAGGGAACCAGAGACGTTGGTGGTGGGAGATGGGCACTGGTGGAGGGATGGGTGCTGGAACACTGTATGACCAAAACCCAAATATAAAATTTGTAATTGTATATCTTTGTAATTGTATATCTCACGGTGGTATAATAAAATACTTAAAAAATAAAATTAAATTAAAGACTTTACTATCAAAAAATCCGTTTTATGTGGCAGTTGCATCTGATCTGATAGGTTGTTAAGTCCTTGTCTAAGAATTTTTTAAAATGGTAATTGCTAGTTAAGCATTGTGTGTTATTGTTTCTGTTTGTTGATTTTTGTTGTCTTCTATGTGACTTTCTCATCTGACTCAGTGTGCTCCTGCTGGGATTTCAGTATTGAGGAATTAGGAGGTGTCCAGAGACTTCAGGATCAATGGTCTGGACCAGTGAGTTGACACGGGAGCAGCTGTGGTAGGTGGGCATGACAGCTGGGGCTCCCAGGAGTATGGAGGTGGGGATGCTGCCCTCCCTGATTCTGAGAAGAACACAGAGTTCTCGCCTGTGCACCGGGATACCTGAAATTACTGGCAGCTTGGAATCTCTGCAGAGAATATTTGTGAAGCAGTGACTGCAGCAGTGGTGTATGGATACAGCTGCTGGGGCTTCCATAGGGTCCCTTCCGCAAGGAGCCCTTCACGAAGCCTCAGCCTGCAAAGGACCCACTGAAATTTCAGTCTTGGGTACCAACATATCCATAAATTTTAGCTGCTTCCATGCATCTCCTCAGAGGTTTAATGGGACTCCACAGAGAGCAGAGCCCAGAGCAGGGTGGGTGGGTGAGTCAACATGGGGCAGCTGTGGGAGGTGGACCCCCAATGATTTTTATTGACTGTAAAATAATTTCCTGTTATAGCCAAATAATTGTAAAAATACTAATTGTAAAATTGAGACAATGGTGCAGGAAGACAGACACTGTGGTGTAGAATGTTGTGTGCATTAAACCCTATCACTGAGAATATGTAAAAACTGTACATCATAGTGACTAAAATTAAAATTTTATTTAATTCTTTGATTTTAATTCACTGTATCACTGTATCACTGTCTTCCCGTTCATCCTTGATTTGCTCGAGCGGGCACCAGTAACATCTCCATATGACCTGTCTCATGCAAGTAGAGCCCAAGGGCACCTGCATGCTCCAGGAACATAAAGAGCCTCAAACCATTCCATCAGGTCATGGGAATGAGGTCTATAATTGTTACAGGTATTTGGCATATCAAATATGACACGGGTAGCTTGCCAGGCTTTGCCGTGCGGGTGGCATACTCTTGTAGACATCTATAAATCCAGCATATTGATGAACCGTGTGGCAACGATAGGCTAGTCTGCTGGGTGGAGTTCTGACGAGGGGGAAGTCTGGATGTGGAAAATGGAGGCCCTCATGGAGTGGGGGTCATCTGGCTTGTTGCAAGGCTCTGCTGGGGTGGCGGGCCAGGGCTAGAACCCGCCATCCCCCTCCCAGGTGCCTTGTGAGCGGCTGGGCACAGGGAGAGCCAGTAGCAACTCTGCCCCATGTCTGTGAGTCTCTGAGATTAAATCTCTCTAAGATTTAATAAAAATCTTAGCACTTAATAATACAATGTTGCAGACCCAGGTTTGATTCCCAGCATCCTAGATGGTCCCCCGAGCACCACTAGGAGTAATTCCTGAGTGCAGAGTCAGAAGTAACCCCTGATCATTGCTCAGGGTGTGACCCAAACCCTCCCAGAAAATGTTGTCATTTGTCTTCCC
This sequence comes from Cryptotis parvus, assembly GCA_021461705.1. NCBI lineage: Eukaryota > Metazoa > Chordata > Mammalia > Eulipotyphla > Soricidae > Cryptotis > Cryptotis parvus. The sequence goes on along the minus strand of JAJIBD010024989.1, from coordinate 56,337 downwards.
GTTGTTCATCAATTTGCTCGAGCGGGCACCAGTAACGTCTCCGTTCATTAGGAATGAGGCCTATTTTGACTGTTTTTGGCATACCAAATATACCATGGGTAGCTTGCCAGGCTCTGCTGTGGATCTGGGTTCATCCCAGGGACCCAGTCTTGGAAAATGTTAGTATTTCATTATATTGAAAAAATGTTAATATTTAATTATATTGACTTCCAAGTTGTCCTAAGACTTCCCCGTCTCCACAATATATTAATGTTGTGTTTGATTTTAATTAGCTATTTAAAATACATTGTACAAATATAAATATTAGGTACTAACACATATACAAAGTGAATTCTTATTAGTTACACTCTAAGAAAAAATGAACAAAATACTGAATTAGCAAACACAGAATCATTGATTCCAGAGAAAACACAAGATTAGCTTCCTACCAGCCATTTGTTACATTTCACTAACAATATGTTACCTTTGTTTATGTGGGTTTCTGTTTAAAAACACTGTCTTTCCTATATAGGTGGATTCTTGAGCCTACTAAAGACTTTAGTAGATAAAAGAATCAACAATAGATTCAAGTCTAATATTGAATCTTTTATCCGTTCAGAGTTAACTTTCATGTATGGTATAAGATAGGGATCCAGGTTTGTTGTCCTATTTGTATGTGTCTAGACTTTTATTTAATCAGGGAGACCACAAGCGCAGTCCCCACTGTCACAAATTACGCAGTTAAGTTTCCCACGTTTGGGGAAATTGCATAAGGCAGCACGTCCAGATTGCAATGGAGAAGGCTTGCCCTGGGAAAACGCTTTTGTGATCAAGGCATCTCCCCTGCCAGGTAAGTATGTGAACAGACCATTTTTACTGAAAAGAATTTTCTTGCTCCATGTCATGCATCTCACTCCTCTGTCAAATATTAGCTGTCCATGGACCTGAATTTCTGTCTCTGGGCTCTCAATTCTAATCTATTGGTCTTAGACCCTGTCCTTACTCCAGTCTATTTCTGATGACCATCGTGAGTAGTAATTATTTATTTTTTAATGAATTTGCAACAAAGCAGTGTGTAGAAAACCAGAATTTGTCATGTTAAATTGATACATGTATATTATGTATCCTATGCATAAATCTTGAGAATAATAGTCATGTATATTATGTACCCTATGCATAATATACATGACTATTATTCTCAATAATATGGTTATTATTCTCAATAACCACTGTTAAGTGACTCATTAATGAGGATTATAGGAATTTGTATTATTTCATATTCTGATGTCATTAATTTTTCTCCACTAGGTTTTGTCTCACATTTTAATTATTTTTTATTTAAACACCATGATTTACAAAATACAAAGCTTTTCACAATTCAGTTGTTAGAAAGATTCATCGTTCAACACCAATCCTACCACCATGTGTTCACACGACCAAAGACCCTCATTTCCCACCCACTCCCTCATCCCCATGCCTGCTCCCTTAGCCAGCACTAATTATATTGACCATTACAGTCCATAGTGGGCAATGGTATTGATAAAGTCATGTCGTTTTTTCTGGTTTGTTATGGCAAATCTGGCCGATTTCTGTTTTTGAATTCACTTTTTGAGTTTCTAGAACGTAGCTGATTTCTACTAGTAAACCCCAAACCCTCCACCACTGCACCACAGACAACACTTATTTCAAATTTTTCTCAACTTCTATTTGAGTTTGTTCTATGCATATGCCAAGTAATCTATTCTATGTTGCTTGTTGTAGCTAGTGCTCTAAATACAGTCAATGAATTTATTCTTAGATGAAAGTCAATATAAATTATTAAATCTCAACTGGAATCATTGTGCTATTTGGGCCAACTGTGTAAGAAATGATCGATATGTTCCCAGAGACCAGACATTGTGTCTCACACTTGTGATTGTATGCCTCAAACTTAATTGTATAAAATGTGGTAGCATAGCTGGTACATCAGTATACCAAGCTTTGAGATATCGCCATGGGAAGACCCAGTAGCAGCTCTGCCCTGTGTGTCTATGTTTCTGGATCATGGCCACAGCACTGGAAGAAGTCCATGGGGGGTGGGGAGGAAGATCCACCAGGCCTTCCTATGGAACAGAGGTGGAGGAAAGGACCTCAGCTCTGTCTCCATGAAAGTCCAGTGACTAGCTGCCGAGACCCGCATACCTCCTTTGAAATTGTCCTCTCTTATTTTAATTATTTTTGAAAACTAATGTCAGTATTTTTTAAAGAAATAAAAAAAGATATCAATATTAACATGAGCTAAAAACAGATTAAAGGTTTTTCAGACTATACATGCTATATTTGTCTATAAAAACTAGAAAACTCACAGAAATCACAAACATACAATGTAATTTGTAAAATTTGAATTTGTAAAATTTGAATTAGTCACAGCTGCCTATTTTGTTCCTGGCAGAGTATTTCATCAATTTTTATTGATATTCTTACCTCCAAAATCCTACATTCTAGAGAATGGAATATTACCCAAAAAGATTGAAATGAAAACTCTTAGATTCAGAAGTCAAAAGTTAGTCATTGCTCAAATCTTATTTACTTCTTTCAAAAGGTCTATTGAAATGACCTTGAGGCTAGCAATACATTTTCCTTGCAGCATTGCTTCTTTTTTTATAAAATTTTTTGGAGTGTAGCTTGATTTTTTGGAAATAGCAAGAAACTATCAGAGCCAAGTCTTAGAAATAAAATGGGTGGTCAACTTGGTAAGGTTTGCACCTATAGCAACCTGACTGACCTCTTAATGCAATTCATAAACTATTTAAAAATGCAAATAGTAGACATCCTTCAAATATCTTGAGTAAAATGACTTCATTTTTATCATGTAAAGGCTCAGATGAAAGGGAAAAATATAAACACTAGGATGAAAAAGCCATTCAATTTGGACGCCTGCTGTCTAAAGTACAGGTTACTTACAGCTATAGTTAATGATGCCTCTATCCTATTTAATATTAAGATAATTATTTTTAATTTGACTGAATGGTGACTCAGAATTTTTATTTGCTTCTCCCTTCCTCTCAGCCATCCCCATTTTCCTATTCCTTTCTTTCAGTCTTCCTTCCTTTCATCACTTCTTTTCTTTTTAATTTTTATTTTCCTTTTCTTTTTCTTTCTTGCTTCCTTCCTTCATTCTCTATCCCCAATATGCTCCTTATTGTTTTTCAATTTCTCTCTGTGCACAGGAATCAACTCTGCAGAGAGTCTTTGATTAAAAACTCATCGACAGCATAACTCTTGTGTCTGGATCCTGTTTTATTTTTCTTCATAGCAAAATCTCTCCCAAGTCTACACTTCATATTCATGTGGTTTTGCATCTATCATATTCTCCACCTTGAAAGTGAGCTCCACAGAACAACAACTTTATCTTTCTGTCCTTTGCCCGCCCCTCTCCACTTCCCGCCCGTACCCAGACATGCACTTAGTCCGTATGGTATGTTTCATAAATATTTGAAGGGATAATGCTTGGTATGCATGAGTGAAATGAATTAGCATTCTAATGTTTAAAACTTTATGAAAATGAGGTGAAACCACATGCTACATCTTCTCCCATTTTTATCACATTCTCTTTATGTGTCTCAGAGTTCGCATTTTCCTTAGCTAAAATACTCAGCTTCATTTTTGTCAACGTTTTATCTTAATACAAAATGAAACACATCTATAAGCCTTAGAATTATGTTAAATTTACACTCCCTAAAAAGTCTCTTTCTCTTTTTTCCATAAAACTAGTTTGCAGTAAGTTTCCATAAAACTTAGTTTTCATAGGAAGTATAACTACTTAGCTGAGTAGTTATATATAAGGCAAAAGTATTGATTTCCACTGGAGAGAATCCCTGGAGCGACAACTCCTAAAAAGCTTGATTTTAGGATAATTCTACTGGGGACAAGTATGGATTTCCCAGGAGACGAGCACCGGCTGCATGCTGACCCTTCCTAAGGGAACTTTCCCCACTGCTGCAGTAATTCCCTAACCTGACCATTTCTATGCTTCCTCGCCTCCTCCATCTGCTTCCCAGGACAAATCAAGGAAGACCTGGTGCTGCTGAGTAGTCTTGCACAAGAAGACAAGAAGAAAGCTGCGAACAGCTTGTCACCTCTCCCTCAGAGAAGTTATGGGGAGAGATTGTGTCTTATTTTACTACTAAAAGGAAAATTTTTTGGTCTATTCATAGTTATACAAATCCAAAATAAATATAAGTAAAATCAAATATGTGCAGAGGGAAAAAAAGATAATTTCAAAGAGATAGGACTTTCCTTTTTCCAAAAAATCAAGGAAGGTGCTGGGAGATGGCTCATGTGGAAATACACTTGTCAATCATGTGCAAAGACCTGCTTGGTGTGACAGTTATGAAATAAATAAGCAAACAAACAAACAAATAAATAGATGAATGAGTGAATGAATGAATGAATGATAAGCAGAAACTAGACATTGTGGAAATGTAAAACAGTACAACTACTCTATAAAGTAGCTTGTCAGATTTTTAAAAAATGGAATATGAAAAAATCACTTGTATCACTTATCTCCCCATTGTTCATCAATTTGCTCAAGCGGGTGCCAGTAATATCTCCATTCATTGGGAATGAAGTCCATTACTGTTACTGTTTTTAGCATAGTGAATACACCACGGGTAGCTTACCAGGATCTGCTGTGGTTTGCAATAGTTTGTTGAAATTCCTCATTATGGCATAAGACAATCTCACAAAACACTGCATCAAACAGAGCTGAGTGAGTAATAAGGAGCCGTTCCTAGAGAATAGTCCTGAATGGGAAGCTTCTAGCAAGCACACTCTACCTATTAATGACCTGACTCACTTGCTAGTAGCCAGTCACTAAGTCTGAAATACAACACGTGAACTTCAGAACATTTCAGAACCCCAACTGACCCTAACACTATCACCAATATGAAAGACTTTAGGGTAAACTGCATCATTTCCAGGATGCACAATTATAAATGAGAATTGAATAAATGAGAATTATAAATGAGCTTGGACTATACAACATATTTTTACTGTTGCTTTACCCTTGGGAAAGTCTGAACTTTTAACATTTTTTACAACTTTAGAACAGCTGCTTGCGCCCATTCCCATCCTTTATATATAGTTTATATAAGAGCACACACCAACTTGCCAGGTCCTTTAACACGTGGTAATAACTGGGCCGCTAGACTCGTGGCCTTAGTGCTTACTGCAGAGGCTTCACATGGCCTGCATCAACAAAATGCTCATGTGTTAAGAAATAAATTTGTACTAGCTCCCAAGCAAAAGACATAAGAAGATAGTGTCCTACTTGCCAAGTAATTAATTGAAACAGTTATTAAGGATATTTTGATTACTGTCAGTTTAATTTATTGCATTAATAATAAAAACCCTTTTAAGTTAGGACCATGTCCAAGATCATCTAATAGACAAGGAGATAAAATTAAATAACCATATCGACTCAATCTCCTAGAGATGTGAAAATTGAAAGGAATGTCTTTGGACTAGATATAGGTTGTCTACTATATCCTCAAATTATTGTTAAGGTCTTAGAAATAGTGTACAGCCTGAACACGCCCAATCTAGTCTGATCTCAAAAGACATAGAAATATTTCCTTGAAAATAAAAGATGGAAAAGAAGCAGGGCCTGGGTTGTAGATCAGGTCTTGTGGAGAGAAAAAGAACGTCTAGTCAACATTCATCTGAGGTCTTGGTGAGAGTATGCAATACAAGAAAAGCATTTGGAAATACAATTCCCTCGATTATGGAGATACAAGTTTTTATAAACACATTACATGATTAACTATAAACTAATGCCTTCTTATCAAAACTTTCATACCTTAAAGACAAAAATACCTACTAGGTATAGTAGTTTTTCATAAATATATGCATCCTAAGAAATAAAGAAAAGGATGCATTGGCCAAAATTTAAAAATTGTCAGTCCATTACAGAATTCAATACAAATGTGCTTTTGTTTCTTCATTTTCTTTTTTTTAAAAAAACCTTAATCTTACTTTATTTACATTAATTTAATCAAAGAGCCGTGATTTACAAAGTTATTGATAGATGAATCTTAGACATTCAATGCTCCAACACCACCCACCACCGGTGACAACTTCCCTCGAACAGGGTTCCCTGCTCCCTCCTCCCCCTCCCCCCCCTAACCTGCCACCTTTCAAAGTTCAGTAGCTGTGATTTAAACCTCATGATTTCAGTGTTGCTGACTCTATGCTCTTTTCTGCTCAAAAGTACATTTTCAAGATGTTTTCAGTGTTGGATGTTTTCAGTGTTGGTGAGTCTGTGCTTTAGGTACACAGCAAAACAACTCTCCCACACCACCAGTATACCTGAATATACCTGAACCCCTTGTCCCCTGTCCCCACATTACTTTCCTATCTCCTCCTCTTGCTTAAAAAAAATCTGTGTACTTTGGTTGAAATTTTTATACTCTCCTATAACTTACCTTGGTATACAAAATAGTCTAAGAAAGTTAGAGTACTGTAAATTGTGTTCTTAATAAATATTTCCTTTTTGTGTTTTTATTTTCTCTGAAGATATTTTAGAAGTGACATATAATTAATAAGAATTATTTTATGTTTATGTACAACCAAAGGGTTCAAGCAATCTGGGCTGCCCTAATTTACATTTTCTTTGCAATGATCATACGTATTAAATAACAGAAGACAATGCAAGGATATTTGACCTTGAAATTTATGCCTACTTCCTACTGGCCAAGCTTGTGAGAACTATCTTGTGCATGTGACAAACTTATTTTATCTAATTATCTGATCACATTTCTCAAAAAACAAATTCTCACTGCCTCTGTCCTAGTTTTTCCATTGATCCATAAGTCTCTAAGGACACAGAATTCTACAGTCTTTGGTTTACAAACTGAAGGAATCATGATGCAGAAAAAAAAATCAGTTAATTTATTCTCACAAAGGAAAGCAGAACATGTTTGAAAATAAAACATTGTTTTTGCTAAGATTGCCAAACTGAGAAAGTTTTTGAAAAAATGAACATTTTTTCCAAAAGCGTGGCTCTTATGTAAGAATAATAAATATTCCACTGCTTATCTCACCGGTTGTTCAAACCCTCTAACCTGCACACTTGATAAAAAAAATCAACATAACAAATAGGTGTTTGCCATCGCTGAAGGATTGCTTAACTTGTGTTTGCAAAAATGTGCATCAGGATAGAATCGACACATCATAAGTGCCACCAGAATGAGGCAAACCTGAGATAATAGAGTGGGACTCACTCTAGCCACGGGAGCATAGAAATGGTAGTGGACACTAAAGTGACACAATCTCCCTGGTTGTACCATTTCTCCCCCAGCATCACATCAAGGTTTGAAACCCATCCCTATACGTGGTGATAGAGGATTATGCTCTATTTGATCCTCAAACATTGGGTCAAATATTGAGCACATTGGGTCATATTAAGTAATTTTCTTATTAATAAAGACACTTTTGTGTTATCTGAGTCACAAAAAAGATCTACCACTGCTTTGGGTGAGACAATGAAGAGAGTGACATTTCAGTAATTTTTAAGCGTTAATTTAAAATCTGCCTCTATAGTATGAATGGCTGCCAATGGAATTAAAGACCTTCTAAAGAGAGTTAAATATGATTAAATAAATGCCCAAAGTTACCTCCGGGTATAAGATAAAAATAGGTGTCTCCTTGGAGACTACAAGCAGTTGTTAAGTAAGCAAAGTATTTTTCCTCATCCTTGTAGAAATTTTTAAAAAATATAATTGAAGCAAGGTCCCATTTTGGGGTTTTGTTTTATTAGAAGAAAAACAAACTTTTTTAGATAGAAGTTTGGAAATACATAAGAAGTAATCTTGCCTGATATATCCTGGATATTAACCCCTTATCAGATGAGTATTGGGTGAATATTCTTTCCCATTCTGTGGACTGCTTTTGTATCTTAGTCACTGTTTCTTTTGAGGTACAGAAGCTTTTTAGTTTCATGTAGTCCCATATATTTATCTTTTCTTCTAGTTGCTTTGTTAGAGATGTTTCATCTTTGAAGATGCCTTTAGCTTCAATGTCATGGAGGGTTTTTCCTATATTTTCTTCAATGTACTTTATGGATTCAAGTCTGATATTGAGATCTTTAATCCACTTTGATCTGATTTTTGTGCATGGTGTTAGACACAGGTCCAAATTCATTTTTTACATGTCGCTGCCCAGTTTTCCCAACACCACTTATTGAAGAGGCTTTCCTTACTCCATTTTAGACTCGTTGCACCTTTATCAAAGATTAAATGATCATGTGTTTGAGGTTGGGTGTCAGGATACTCAATTCTATTCCATAGGTCCACGGGTCTGTTTATATTCCAATACCATGCTGTTTTAATTACTACTGCCTTGTAGTACAGTTTGAAGTTGGGTAAGGTGATGCCTCCCATCTTCTTTTTCCCGAGGATTGCTTTAGCTATCCTTGGGGGTTTATCGTTCCATACAAATTTCAGGATTGTTTGGTCAATTTCTTTGAAGAATGTCATGGGTATCCTCATAGGGACTGCATTGAATCTGTATAGAGCTCTAGGGAGTATTACCATTTTGACAATGTTGATTCTCCCCATCCATGAGCAGGGAATGTGTTTCCATTTCCTTGTGTCCTCTTTTATCTCTTGGAGCAGTGTCTTGTAGTTTTCTTTGTACAGGTCCTTTACACACTTGGGTAAGTTGATTCCTAGGTATTTGATTTTCTGTGGCACAATTGTGAATGGAATTGTTTCCTTAATATCCCTTTCTTCTCTTTCGTTATTTGTATATAGGAAAGCCACCGACTTTTTGCGTGTTGATTTTGTATCCTGCCACTCTACTGTATGCGTCTATTGTTTCTAGGAGTTTTTTGGTAGAGAGTTTAGGGTTCTCTAGGTATAATATCATGTCATCTGCAAATAATGATAGCTTGACTTCTTCCTTGCCTATCTGGATGCCCTTGATGTCCTTTTTCTTCTCTGATTGCTATGGCAAGTACTTCCAGTACTATATTGAATAAAAGAGGTGAGAGTGGGCAACCTTGTCTTGTCCCTGATCTCAGGGGAAGGCTTTCAACTTTCCCCATTGAGAATGATGCTCGCTGTGGGCTTTTGGTAGATGGCTGTAACTATCTTGAGAAAAGTCCCTTCAATTCCCATTTTCTGGAGGGTTTTAATCATGAACGGGTGCTGGATCTTGTCAAATGCTTTCTCTGCGTCTATTGATAGGATCATATGGTTTTTATTTTTCTCTTATTGATATGATGTATTATGTTGATTGACTTGCGAATGTTGAACCATCCTTGCATACCCGGGATGAATCCTACTTGGTCATGATGTATAATCTTCTTGATGAGTCTTTGGATTCTGTTTGCTAGTATTTTGTTGAAGATCTTAGCATCCGTGTTCATCAGGGATATTGGTCTGTAGTTTTCTTTCTTTGTGTTGTCTCTCCCTGCTTTGGGTATCAGGGTGATATGTGCCTCGTAGAAGCTGTTTGGGAGTGTTTCTGTTTCTTCTATTTCCTGGAAGAGCTTGAACAGGACTGGCAGTAGGTCCTCCTTAAAGGTTTGGTAGAGTTCACTAGGGAATCCGTCTGGACCTGGGCTTTTGTGTTTAGGAAGTCTTTTAATTACTGTTTCTATTTCCTCAATAGTGATAGGCTTATTCAGGTATTGGAGGTCTTCTTGTTTCAGCCGTGGGAGGTTATAGGACTTCAGGAATTGATCCATTTCTTCTAGATTCTCATGTTTCACGGCATACAGGCTCTCAAAGTAATCTCTGATGATCTTTTGGATTTCTGTGGTTTCTGTTGTGATGTCACCCTTTTTATTTCTGATTCTGTTTATTTGGGTTCTCTCTTTCCCTGTCCTTACAAGTCTTGCCAATGGTTTGTCAATCTTGTTTATTTTTTCCAGGATATATCAGGCACTGGTAGAACTTTACAAGAAGAAAACAAACAACCCCATCAAAAAATGGGGAGAAGAAATGAACAGAAACTTCAGCAAGGAAGAAATTCGAATGGCCAAAAAACATATGAAAAAATGCTCATCATCACTAATCATCAGAGAGATGCAAATCAAAACAACAATGAGATACCATTTTACACCACAGAGACTGGCACATATTCAAAAGAACAAGAACAACAAGTGCTGGCGTGGGTGTGGGGAAAAGGGGACACTCATCCATTGTTGGTGGGAATGCCGGCTGGTACAGCCTTTCTGGAAAACAATATGGACATTCCTCCAAAGACTAGAAATTGAACTCCCATTTGACCCAGCCATACCACTCCTGGGAATCTACTCTGGGAAACCAAAAATACGCAGCGGAAACACCATCCCTACTTTTATGTTCATAGCAGCATTATTCACAATAGCCAGAATCTGGAAGCAACCAGAGTGCCCGAAAATCGATGACTGGATAAAAAGCTTTGGTACATCTACACAATGGAATACTTACTATGCAGCTGTTAGGAAAAATGAAGTTATAAAATTTTCCTACAAATGGATGGACATGGAGAAGATTATGTTGAGCGAAATTAGCCAGAAGGAGAGAGACAGTTACAGAATGACTGCATTTATCTGCATAACATAAATATATAGGTACATATTATGATACCAATATCCAAGGTCAAGTGAAACATACATCAGGAGGTCCTGTCAAAGGTGGAAATTATCACAAACGTGTGGGATCAGAGGCTAGGTTAGACAGAAAATGGAACAGTGTGCTAACAATTGTGAGGGTAGTAATGCCAACCTAGAACTGAGCATTAAATAGAGGCAAAAGGATACACATGACAACCCTTTAATGTATGTTCTGTAATCCATAGTCTGGAGAGGAAGGAAAAGAGAAAGATAGAGAAATGGAAAGAAATAAAGAACCTGCCATGGAGGAGGGCTGGGGGGGAGGGGGGAGGGAACCGGGGGCGTTGGTGGTGGGAGATGGGCACTGGTGGCGGGATGGGTGCTGCTACACTGTATGACCAAAACCCAAATATGAACTTTTTAATTGTATATCTTTGTAATTGTAAAAATAAAAAAATTAAAAAAAAAAAAAAACCACAAAATGCTAAGAATGGTGTATGTCATAATAAAGAGAATTGTCTTCAAAAAAATAAAAAAAAATAAAAAAAAAAGTAATCTTGTCCAAGGCAACCAATTGCTGGTCAAAGAGTCCAAAAAAAGAAAATTAGAATAAATAAATAATAAAAATGATTGACATTTTAAAAAATCATATTTATTCACCTTGAGAATTTTATTTCAACTCAGAACATTTAAATCAACCTTTAGTTGCTAATCCTTTTACTTAGAGAGCGTTTTGGGGGTATCCGTGAACTTTAATTCGTCTTCAACCTAAAACTTTTGATGCTTATGTGGCAGTTTCCTTAAAAACAGAGTGAGATTTTTTAAAATATGAGGTTAGATGAGTACGAACTGTTCCCAGTTCTTGACGCAGGCAAGGCCCAATGCTAGACAGAAAGCAATTTGTTAGCAATTTTCTATTCTATCCAAGTCAATTTAAATTTCCCCAAAACAAAACCCTTCTTGATTTAGACACATAGACTAGGTAAATTCATTCAAACTTAATTAAATGCATTATTCTTTAAAGTATAGCTGCCATAACAGGTATTGGAACAAATGGACCTGACCGCTTTATTTGACTGAGCTATATACCTGCAGGTATGCACACTGATCAGAAAATAGGACCCAGTCTTCTAGAGACTCCCTTGAAAGGTTGATGAAGAGAGCATAAGCTATAAACACAGAGAACAAAATGCTTTCACAGGCCCCAAAGGATCTCTTGTCTTTAGATAACTTGTGAGTCAGGTAGAAAGACATCTCCCTGTCAGTTTGATGGCTGTGTGACTGCCTGTCATCAGTAACTGAGACTCCAGGGTTCAGATCGATCCAAGTATGGAGGGGGCATGTGGTCATTCGGGACTCCATCTCCAATACTGCATATGGCCCCCTGAATACCTCCAGGAGTTATTCCTAAGCACAGAGCCAAGATTAAGTCTGGATACCTCCATGAGTACTGCAAAGCACACCACCAACAACAACAAAAAAGTGGCATAAAAATAAACTCTTATTTATGTCTTCACTGACTTTTAGAAATTGAGCACCTATTCTTTATGAAGTGGTAAAGTCTTGAGGTTCCCAAAAATCAGCAATGTAAGTGTCTTTTCTAAACACTGACAAATGATGTGGAGGTAGGCAATGAACTATTTAGATGACACTGAGTGAGCCTTAAGATGAAAGTATGGCACAGGAAAAAGGGATCAAATTGTGTAGTTGACAGTTGGAAATACCTCAGAGAACTGTGGATGTTCGGTGTTCTCTTCAGCACCAAAGTGGTTACAAGATTTATAGAAATTTCAGATTTACATCTTAATGAAGATTGGGATTATGAACTAAGCAGTAAAAGAAATTGAGATGATTGAGATGTAGCTCAAAGATGAGAAACAAATACCGGCACAGAAAAAAGTTCTGGCATCTTAAAATAGAGTAATTTTATAGCAAATACAATAAATAATTAAAGAGTTTTGGAAGAGAAAAGTCAAACGAGTTATATGCCACTAAGTATTATGTTTATTACTATATTACTATGATTTAAAATGTTGTATCATGCTGTTTATCTACCTATTTAAGCATGTAAGTTATTATATTATTTAACTTTTATTAATAATATTTTAATTGCCTGGTGCCTGGAATAAAACCTAGCATAAGATTGGTGCACAAACTTTGGGATTGGGTGAATAACTAAATGTAATACTAAAATAGAAAGTAAGATGTTGGAAGTTTATATAAATTGATGATTCTCCTTTGGATTAATATTAAATTATGTAGACATTCCCTAACCCTAGAAGACACAATATGTACAAAGATCTGAGGATCTTTGTAAGTTTAGATTACTTTAAGGTAGAATATTTGCTACTATAAGATATATAAAGAGAGGCAGTTTGGTTAGCAAACGATAAACCCAGAGATATGATGGAGCATTATCATTAATACTCCATTATATCTTACAACATGTCCGCCATACTTGTTAGCCAAGGGAATCAATCAAACAATTTTTAAATAAGGAGGCAAAATTAGACACTATCTCAGAAAATATAATTTGAAGTAGTTTAGACAATGAAGTGGAATGGAAAGATACCAAAATAAATATGTAAGTAATGTTACAATAATTATAGTAAGTAGTAGTAACAATAAATTACAGTAGATCCCAATGAAATGTTTTAAATTAAACAATTGCAACTAGGAGCTCCATTTATTAAAGGAAAGTCAGACCAATAAGGAATTGTGGACCAATTTCTTATTTAGTGGGTGAACAATAGCACAGCGGGTAGGGTGCTTGCCTACTACACAGTCAACCCAGTTACAACCCATCACCCCAGATGCTCCCAAGAGTGGCAGGAGTGATCCTTAAGTGTAGAGCCATGAGTAAGCCCTGAGCATGCCTGGGCGTGGCCACCACCCCAAAAAGAGAGCGAGTGAGAATGCCCAAGATAAGAAAATAAAAAGAATATGGACTAATTTTTAATATAGGGTACAAGTAATTCATAAAGATCTCTATAGAGAGAAATGTTAGAAAGCAATTGATCCATTCACTCTTTTCAGTAATCCTGTGGAGCATATAGTTTCTCTCACAATTCAGTTCAGTAGATCCACCAAAACAGAAAAGGATAGAGGTTTCTTCAATAAACTCACAGTCTAGAGTGGAGACAAATATGAAAATAAACAATAAGAATATATTGTAAATAAGTTTGAGATGCATTAGGGTCTTGGAAGTTATAGTTTCTAAGTCTGGTGAGAAGCATTAACTCCGAGTCTATCAAGTCATTGAAAGTAAAACGTAATGAATAAATATGTGTATTTCTTTCATAGAAAAGTTGGTGAAAGAGACCTCTTGAAAGAAGATTAAGATATGAGATGTTCTTTTCAGCTGGTGACACTGCCGAGAACAGGAAGGAGTTTTGGCAGTAAGAAGGGCCTGAACATAACGTTCCTCACAATCAAGCCAAATTTCCATTCTATCAGAGGATAGAGAGCAATTGAAGATGTATGATTAGGAAAATTCTGAGTCAGACTAAAAATAAACTTTGCTGGCAATTCAGAATACTTGCAAATATCTCACAGGAGGATAATCTGCAGAAGATCGTGATATAAGAGAGAAGGTAGATGGGAACAATTAAAAAAAATACAAAGGTAAGTGATCTGTTTTAGTAATGATTGAATGAGAAAGGTCTCCAGGTAGCTAGGTGGAAACTGGTACCATTTTATGAAGAGAAGGCATATCTCTAGAAAAAACTATCTAAAGATTTCCTGTCAAAACTAGGACACAAATACAAAATGTACTGTAGATAGAGTATTCTCTGAAGGATGCTGATCTGACAGGACAAATTCACGACTGAGATTAATGCCAAGAAGAACCATTTCAAGATAAAGTAGAATTTTAAAATGTAATTTGCATAGTAAGACAAAACATTCTTTCATACCCGGCAAGCCTGTGTTGATGTTAACTGTCCTGAAACAATAATATTTGGATGTCACTTACAGACTTAGCACATATGTATGCTCCCAACACTGCCTGCCCTTTCTCTGAGAAATTTCTCTGCCATTAGCAGTTTCAATGAATCTTGCTCCCCCTGCCTTGCCATATTTTGACTTTCCCATTTCTTGCAAATAATCTGTATTCTTTGCTGGAAGAGCTGTCTAAAAATTCTGCATAGAACAAAGATATCCATGACAGTGATTTTCTTTAGATTGGGGAGGTGAGGAAGGATTGGCAATGATATTCACAGGACATATATGGCTTTAAACTCTGGGGAGAAGACACAGTTCTATAATTTCACATAAATTCCAATTGTAAGGTTTTAATTTCTCAACAACTCACAGAAGTAAATGGCTAGGACATGGCATGTTTAAAGGATGCTATTTCTAGTCATTTTTAATGAGACCCAGGATAATTTTTTCATGGAATACTTAAGAGTCCTTAGCCACATTTCACTCCCTGTTATGTGGTTAGTACATAGAGGCACATGGTGGCTATTATTTGAAGGTGGAAAATAGAAAAGATATTACAGACTTGCCTTTTATATTTTTTCTATGGAATTCATCAGACAGTAAGTTGTTATTATTAAATGGAATCTAATTTTTCTTAAATTCAAATAATGAACTCTGAAACAGGCATGTCTAGTTTATAAGGATTTCCTCCATCCCAAGTAATTTTATTATATCTTAGGTGATAGGGTGACAATAGTCCCTTGCCCTGAAGTGCCCATGACCACCGCAACCCCATGTCCACTCGGTCCCACATTCCTTCCCTCCCGTCTCTGCCCCATTACTTGGTAATTGACAGTTATTACTTTAGCACATGTTGTTACCACCCTCAATACTAATCACGTTGTTAAGTTCCTCCTCTCATCTTCCTGAGTTGCTTCCGGGCAGCCTTTTCTTTCCGCTCACCTGTCTTCTCTAGGCTAGCAATCTCAGGTCTGTATTCGGGAATCTGAGGTTAGTTATAGACTGAATGGCCATTTCCTTGATTTGTTTCTCTACAAATCACAAATGAATGGACTCATTCTGCCTTGGTCTATTTCTCTGAACATTTTGTCTGTTTTTGTTTTGAGTCTTCACCTGACAGTGCTCAGAACTTATTCCTGACTCTGCACTCAGGGATCACTCCTGGCAGGCTTGGGACATACGGTGCTGGGGATTGAACCCCGGTTGATCATGTGCAAAAAAAGTGCCTTAGGTGCTGTATTATGTCTCCAGCCACAACATATATTCAAAAACATGTTTTATAAAAATAACTTTAACAAAGACTCAGTTATTTTAAAGAGAAAAGTTTCTACTTTGCCAGGATTTTTTGGGTTTGTTTGTTCTTCTGCTACTTTAAGTAGGTTCTCAGTCTATAGGGCTGTCTTTTTATGTCTATTCACTCATCCATCCATTCATTTCATGGTCACTCTCAGGTACAATGTGGCTCCTCATATTATCTGGTTATCCAAAAACCTAGTAGCAAGATGCTGGTGCCAGGCATGCATGGTGCTAATGATAGGATTGTCTTCAAGAGCACATCAAGTGGCACTTCGGCTCAATCACCTACTATCTGTAGAATCTACCCCTTCAGAGAGTTTAGACAATAACATAAAATTAGCTTTGGCTAAATGTGGACATTCAGTATTTGAAAACAAGAACTTTTAATAGGCTGCATCATTTTAACCATCATGCTGCCTCAAAGACGAACCATCACCGTCATGAGATTAAGAAATGCATATTGGGGGCTGAGGCAATAGCAGAGGGCTTGGGCATGTGCTTTGCATTGTGCTTTTCCCACTGCTTGGCCCTCAGGTATGGTCTTGGGTGCCCTCAGCAATGCCTAGTGGTGCTGATACTGCAGCTCCAAACAGTATCACATCTTTCTCCCAGTGGTGGAGAATGGCAGGGAATACATCCAGGTTCCCTGGGCACTGCTTTGGGAAGTTTGGTTTTTGGTTTCTCATATATATATATATAAGAAACCAAAATTTTTAAATCATAAAACTTGCTTCATAAAGTGTGGGACTGGGTGAACATTTTGTCCCAAGTCACAAAAAATTGTTCACATATACCCCTAATTCCATAACACTTTCTTCTCTATTGATGCTTCTCTCTCCCTGTGCCTGATGACTTCTTCACTATCTCTACTCTAAATTTACTTTTGTGTATCCTATGAAATTTTGATACAGAGCAATATACCACACACACACACACACACACACACACACACACAAACAAACATCTCAAGAACCAAACAATTTTAAATCATCAGAACAGGAAAAAATTCACTACTTTTTTAATTCCAACATAATCCCACATTCATTTTACCAGAAAGTCCTTTTTTTGAGCAAGACCTAAAACATCTTACAAAACTGTAGAAGAAATTAGATCTTGGAAACAGGCCATTTTTAATGATCTTACTAGGTCTTTACCTTATCATTTTTTATAAAAGCAATATTCAATAAATATTTGCTAAATATTACAGATAGATAGTTCATTACAGAATGACAATCATTCTGCCAGTGTTCACCTTCCCCTCAATATTTTAATTTTTTGCGATCATGTTAAGCATAGCATACTATATCATTTCTGAGTATACTCAACATTCAAAACATGCCCTTGTGATCCAACTAATCAGCTCTTATTCAAGTGAAAAAGAATATTTTGGGATCACTCAAAATAAGTCATTATATCATTTTAAATAATATAAAATAATCTAAACAATATGCTTATTTGGCTTAGGTAAAAATAATTCAACTATGAATCAATTATATTATGTTAATCAAACATTTATCAATATTAATATTTTAGTTAGCATCCATTTTACAACAACCATGACAATTTGACTCTACCGTTGACCTGGATAAACTAATCTCAAGTAATGAAGTTAATCATTATGCTGAAGGACAATTGGGAGATAATTGCTTTCAAAGTAGTGGTTCTGATCACCAAAATTGTGTCCTTCCTTAACAAAATAATCCCCTGTCTATTTCTTTAACATAGTTTGAATTACAAAGTCTGATTCCACCACTATGAGGCAAGAGAAAGCTATTAAACTTCTATGTCTACACAAAGTCAAGTCAGTGAGGGACATAAGAAAGCATCAAGTTTCATCCTTGAAAAACTGAAGAGACAAGTATTGGCCCAGCCAAGAACTAGAAAGCATTTCAATATTTTATCAAGATATGAAAACCTGGACAAATGTTCAAGAGCCAGTTTCTAGCCAATGAAGTTCTACCACCCACTTCTCAGGGTTTGGTTCACATAAACTGCCCACCCAGACCCTCTGAGTGATGTAGCAGGACTCTGAAGGACCCCTCCTACTTCTCAATCTCCAACAAGTCCCTGCCTCCCCTCAGCTAGGCAGGGGTCCCTTAATGGTCTCCAGTGTGTTTCCAGTCACCTGCAGGTGTGAGGTGAGAGGCACCTTCAGACACAGGCTTAACTCAGCTTGGTTTCACTTTAAGTTTGAGATTTTATTCTTTGCATCACACCACTCCTAAATTATTTAAGAATCCCAAAGAGCCATTCTTCAAACTCCCCAGACCCAGTGCAGTGCTCATTACACCCAGTGGGTGCTCAGTAAATGTTGAACAGATTGCTCACAGTCCAAATATAACAAAGAAAGAAATCTGCCATTTCCGACAGTCTGAACAACACCTGCTGTATTTGGAAGGGCTTTATTAGAAAAGAAGTTGCCATAACTACCTATCCATTAGACGTGGTGGTAAAACTCAATTCATATGCAAAAATTTGAATGTGTAGGCAAGAAAAATATTAAATGCATGCACATTTGAAATCGCTGGCATAACATTCTGTCCAAATGCTTTATATATTAATAGCCCCAAAGTGAAATAGCTGTTTTCCCAACATATCTATAGTCAGACTGCAGCACCCAGAGGAAATAGCTCTATGGCCTTGGGAGTCCACGGATGTCTTATCTACAGACAAAGGGATAAGTGAAAAACTAATATTTTATGCCAAGGATAAGATGAGCCCTAAGAAGTTTAGACACAGAAAATTTAAAGCCTGGTTTTAAACTGAGTGAGGGCTCCACGCTGAAACCCAGAAGATTGTGTTATTTCAAAAAGCAGAGGTGACGCTGTTCGGCAAACTTGATGATTAAGAGCTTAATTTTGAGTTTCCGTGGGCAAAGCAAGAAAATCTTTCTCTACCATATTGGGAATAGAAGAATTAAGACTTTCAGCCCAAGCTCAGAACAATGACTTTCACAGAAGGAAGTGGATCTAAAAATCAAAACCACAATGGATAGATTCAAATATACCCTGGAAGAGTCCCAAGCTCTACAGTACTACCATGGGAACTATCAGCTGATATTGTAGGGCCAGGGGCTTATTCATAAATGGCTTTTAACAAAGCAGTTCTCTAGTGTAAAACATCATATGAGAGAGAAAGTGTAGAAATTAGAAGTCAAGCCTAGTCTCAGCATTTTCAAATTTCAGGAAACACACACACACACACACACACACTGCACAAAACTTTCTGTTTAGGATGAGATGAAATTCTTGCTGAACCTCTAGGCTGTGGACATTTCAAGAAGCAAGGATGATGCAGAATATAAGAAGAAATGTTTAGTACCTGAAAATCAAGGGAAAGAGAGGAAGAAGAAGAAGAAAGAAGAAGAAGAAGAAGAAGAAGAAGAAGAAGAAGAAGAAGAAGAAGAAGAAGAAGAAGAAGAAGAAGAAGAAGAAGAAGAAGAAGAAGAAGAAGAAGAAGAAGAAGAAGAAGAAGAAGAAGAAGAAGAAGAAGAAGAAGAAGAAGAAAGGTCAGTATTACTTTCTGAAAATGTCTCAAATCATTTCTTTAAAGGAAAGAGAACAATTTCTTTTTATTATTCCTGCTAATATTATTTGATGACTGCTTGCTATTTCTCGTGCTAAAAGGGGATTAAGGGATTTGACTAAAATTTGCAAGATGCAAGCCAAGGGGAAATTTCAAGAGAGAGACGACAGATTAGAAGTTGCATCCCACTGGTGCCCAGACAAGCTGAGAGTTCTGGTATCAGCCCTGAGCTTTAGCCCAGGTTCGGGCTGCCAGCTCTGGCCTGACTTGTTATGGAAGCTTTCTTCCTCAAGCTTCCCTGCTTAAAACCCAGAGTTTATTCTTTGTGGTTTTGTTTTGGAGTGGCAGCTGATGATGCCTGGGATTACTCCTGACTCTACACAGGAATTAATCATGGCAGTGCTTGGGGGACCACATGGAATGCTAGGGATTGAACCCAGATTGGCTACATACAAGACAAGGTCCCTACCTGCTATACTATCCTACCTCCCAAAGCCCAGCATTTAATGGAAGGCACAGATGCACATATAAATTGAAGGTTCACCTAATTTGCTTGTTTTGTAATTTTCTTGTTTTGCTCCCAGTAATTTGGGATTTGATGTTAAGATAGAGCACATGGAGAAGACTATGTTGAGCAAAATTAGCCAGAAGGAGAGAGACAGATACAGAATGACTGCATTTATCTGCATAACATAAATATATATGTACATATTATGATACCAATATCCAAGGTCAAGTGAAACATATATCAGGAGGCCTTGTCAAAGGTGGAAATTATCACAAACGTGTGGGAGTCAGAGGCTAGGTAAGACAGAAAATGGAACAGTGTGCTAAAAATTGTCGAGGGTACTAATGCCAACCTAGAACTGAGCATTAAATAGAGGCAAAAAGATACACACGACAACCCTTTAATGTATGTTCTGTAATCCATAGTCTGGAAGGGAAGGAAAAGAGAAAGAGAGAGGAAGGGAAAGAAATAAAGAACCTGCCATAGAGACAGGCTGGGGAGGGGGAGGTAACCAGGGACGTTGGTGATGGGAGATGGGCACTGGGTGGCGGGATGGGTGCTGGAACACTGTATGACTAAAACCCAAATATGAACTTTTTAATTGTATATCTTTGTAATTGTCACGATCACGATCACGATCTTCCCGTTGATCATCTATTTGCTAGAGCTGGGCACCAGTAATATCTCCATATGTCCTGTCTCATGCCAGTAGAGCCAGGGGCATCGGCTTGCTACAAGAACATAAAGAGCCTTAAACCATTATATTAGGTCATGGGAATGACCTAATATAATTGTTACTGGAATTTGGCATATCATATACAACACGAGAAGCTTGCCAGGCTTGTCGAGCGGGAGGCAAACTCTTTTAAACACCTCCAAATAAAGCATTCTTTGTTTCTTTGTAATTGTAAAAATAAAAAATTAAAAAAGAAAAAAGAAAAAAAATGATAGAGCACTTGAACTTTTAAGCCTCTATAGTCATTTTAACTCAATTCATTAACAACAGGGCTAGCCAAGGACCTGGGACCTTATGACAGATTGCCCTGTCATAGAAATAGGTAGCAAGGAGCTCAGGAGATTGTGGAAAAAGAGATCAATTCAAGGCCAATCTTCATGGAAAAGAATTAGAAGAGGATTCGGATCTTGTTTTGACTCATGGAGAAAGGAATGCATGCATTCCAAAGGGAAAATTTACGCAAAGCCACATACAAATATGACAAAAAGAAAATACTAGAAGAGAAAGAATTTTTTGCCATGATGGTCAAATCATGGTGGAGAGATAGTCATTTAAATGCAAGCCATACATCACCTCTGGTCCACCTGCTCCCAAAGACATGGTGTTGTAATCACAGGGTTACCTGTCTCTGCCTCTAAGGAAAAGTAAAGACCAAAGAACACCTGGAGAAGGATGGATGAGGGAGAGCACGATGTCATATCCTCTCTGTATTCCCTTGACCCTGTACCTTGACAGAACATACAAATAAATAGAACATCTCAATAAATCCTTGCTTGATTCATAAAATAGTGAAATCATAATGGTGCCAAAGATGTTCATTGAAAAAGACAATAACCCATGATTGCCGGTTGATAGTAATTCTGAAGTGAAACATAGTTTTCTCTGATAACATGTTTCCATCTAAAAATTTTGTGCAAATTTCTACAGCTGGGAACTCAAAGATGTACTGTCCTAAAGAACATTCTGTCCCAATGTCAATGTGAAGCAGAGATGCATCCCAAACCTCGTGCCCTTCACCCTGTAAGAGAAGGAGAAAAGCACCACAGAGGAAGATTTCTGAAGATATACAGAGATCGTTGTAAAACAGACACAAAACCAGGCCCTTTGGGAATTCAGAACAGAGGGTGTTTCAATTATCAGCAGGATTCTAGAAGGGGGCACAAAGTTAAAAGCACGAGTCTATAACAGAAAATACGCTTAGTATAGTAGACCTCTCTAGAAACGCATAGAGATGGAGGAGGGTGATGAGGAGCTGAACTGCAATGATACATGTTCATACTTGATCCTGGGGAATAAGGAGTCTTTAATTTTACTGAGCTATTAAGGAGTCATTTTTCAGTATTGAGAGGGACTGGAAGAAACAGTACATAAGAGGAAAATGCTGCAAGCCAGATTCTTGACCATTCTTTACTCTCTTCTAATGTAAAATGAGAAGCAAAAGTAGGTAATCATGGATACAAGAATAAGCAATCCCAAAGATAAGTAGAGGACTTGGGGTATATAAGAAAAATCAACTGTGATTTTCTTTATCCCATATTAAAATTTGATGTAAAAATGTAATGTGATTTTCTTTGTCCCATATAAAAATATTTGATGTAAAAAGGTGACAATTGCAAGGACATATACATAATACATTAAGGTATATCATGAAGATAAAGACAAAGTTGAGTAGGTAAGGCACTGGACTCACACACAGACCACCTGCTTCAATTCCAGGGAACGATATTGTCCCCCAAGTGATTCCTGAGCCCAGAGGCCAGAGCAAGGTATAAACACTGAGAACCACCAGGTATGCCACCCCCAAAAAAATGACGTGTTTTTAGTGATTTCAATTTTCCATTCATTAGATTATGTTTTTAATTATGAAAGTTACATGAAGAAAACTTGCTCATTTGCATTCATGTTCTGAAAGTCTTAGGTGTCTCATTTATTAAATTGCTGGCTAAAAGTGGATATGTGCTACAAATTTTGATGTCTAAAATATTGCCATTCTTGTTTAGTTAAAAAGTTAGCTAAGAAATCAACTTAGACATCCTCAACATTCTAGCAGTGTCTGGTCTATGGAGATAAATTTACCAACACCTCAGGATGTCAACTATTCTACATCTCAAAGACAGTGCTTAGTCTCTCATTAACGGTGCTAATCAATCACTCAGACCAGAACCTCACTTGACCAACATGTGTTGAGAGACTATAATTTAATTTGCAGTACTCAGAGTTTTGAGAGTCTATAAAGATGAATAAAGCATGCTCTTACTCTGCAAAACTTCCAGATTGGACAGTGTCAATGTAAACAACCAGTGTGATGAAATACTAAAAGTAACCTAAGAATGTAAACAATGAATTGCTTAGAAGCCATTCTTGGACCAGCGCAATAGTATAGCAGGTAGAACATTTGGTTTGCATGCAGCCAACCTGGATTCAATCCCTAGCATCACATATGGTGTACCAAGACCCTCTAGGAGTGATTTCTGAACCAGGACTAACCCCTGAGTATTGACAGGAATAACCTCTGAGTACTACCAGGTGTGACTAAAAGACAAACAAGCAAAAAAATTTTTATGCCTTGGGTGCTCAGAGCAAAGTTTATGAAGAGGAAACATTTCATCGTTTGGATATTTGCTTTCCAAAATCAGTGATGTTTTCTTTGATGTGTATAACAAAAAAAATCATTTTCAAGAAACTTGCATTTTCTCCTAAAAGCTAATATTTTAATAAACCAAATGCTCAGAATGCTCTAAGCATAGTGAATGGTAAGCAAAGTGCACAGTGTCTGTGGGGAACAGCAGGAGGTACCCTAGGACTGGGATATTTTAGGTCTGACTTTGAGCTTCCTGTTTTTGAGAGAATGCTGCAAGAAAATGCTGGAAATAAACCTGAGGTCCCTCTCCATGCCTGGTCACTGCCTTCGCTCTTTTTGTCTCCACCTAAATTTATAAACACTTTAGTCATATTTATAAAGGCCATAGAGAACCGATTTTGTATGTAACTATAACATTTATATCTATGTAGTAATAGTAGTAATAGTAGAAAGAGTAAGATAAATTTTATTGGGAAACAAGTCATATTATGACTTTACTCTGAGTATATTCAGCATCACTTCTCTTCCCATTGTTCATAGATTTGCTTGAGTGGATGCCAGTAATATCGCCATTCATTGGGAATGAGGTCAATTATTTTTACTGTTTTGGGCATATCAAATATACTGTGGGTAGCTTGCCAGGCTCTGCCGTGGTTCTGGGTTCATCCCAGGGGGCCCAGTCTTTTTCTATGTCAGACCATCAACCATCCAAGGCCCACAGGGCAGAACCCTGGGTCTAGACAAGCCTGTCTCCTGTCTGCCACCTGCCAGCGCAGCCAGGCACCAAAGCCACACCTGCAACACCTCAAGGAGCAGATTTCCAATATATATGTTTATATCTTAAGTCTATGTTGGCCCCAACATGAAAACACTGGTTGATATTTCAATCTTCATTGTACTGATGAGCCTCTTTACTGAATCACTTATGAGACTTTCTCCAGTCCTTGCCTACCACTGAGTCAAACAGCACATTTCCTGTACAAAACCAGTGATGTTTGGGACCAGAGCGATAGCACAGAGAGTAGGGCATTTGTTTTGCAGGCTGTGGACCCAGGTTCAATCCCCGGATTTCCCATATGGTCCCTCAAGCACCACCAGGAGTGATTCCTGAGCAAAGAGCTAGGAGTAACCCCCTGAGCATCCCCAGATGTGACCCAAAAAGTAAATAAAAGTCAAAATAAAAATCAGTGATGTTTTCTTTTAGATGTATATAAAAATAATTTTCAAGAAAACTTGATGCATAAATATCATATTTAGTCATGCTATAATCATTATATTGACTGTATTTTGAAAAATCTATTGCTTCTTTATCTGCCCTTCCTCGTACTTAATTCTAGATAGCTGAGTTTACCAAAGAAAACATAATCCTGAACAGATTATTAACTCTAGAAGAAATCATGTCTATTTTAATGCACTGAGGCATTAAAATTATTTCTCATTGCTTAACAAATAATTGTCTCAACTGAGAAAATAGAATTTCTGGATAAATCACAGCTGAGAGATATGCTGGATTTATTAATTTGCAATGCAGAAGAATTAAACCATTGGCTCTAAATCAAACTAGCAAAAGAGAGGTAAGCTTTAAAATATAGCAGCTAAAGTTTCATAACCAAGCAGGTGAATGTATAATTAATTCAATGATCTATCCTAAATCATAAAAATTAATGTCTTTCCATGGCTCACGTAGGCTTTTACATGAACCCTCCAGAAAATCAATGTACTTAGTGACTGTTAAAAATGAACTCCTGGGGCCAGAGCGATGGTACAGTGGGTAGGACATATGCCTTTCATTCAGGTGAACCAGGTTCGATTCCCTGGCATCCCATGTGGTCCCCAAGCACCTCTAAGAGTAATTCCTGAGTGCAGAGCCAGGAATAACTGCTGAGCATTTCTGGGTATGACCACCAAAAATAAATGAATGAATGAATGAATGAATGAATAAATAAATAAATAAGTGAATAAATGAATAATCGCTGTATCACTGTCTTCCCGTTCATCATCGATTTGCTCGAGCGGGCACCAGTAACATCTCCATATGACCTGTCTCATGCAAGTAGAGCCCAAGGGCACCTGCTTGCTCCAGGAACATAAAGAGCCTCAAACCATTCCATCAGGTCAGGAATGAGGTCTATAATTGTTATTGGTATCTGGCATATCAAATACGACATGGGTAGCTTGCCAGGCTCTGCCGTGCAAGAGATACTCAGAGTAATAAATCCAGCATATCTCTCAGCTGTGTTTCAAAATTCATTCATTTAAATGAATAAATGAATGAATAAATAAATAAATACATTTTAAAAAGATCAACACCTTGGTTCTCTCCCCTTCGTCTCATTGATTAATTTTGCAATTCCCATATTATCTCATTAGCATCTTTTTACCTCTGGTTCATTACTAAAATACTATTTTCTCCCAAGCAAAAATAATGCCAAAAGTGATATAACCATAAGGAAGGCAAAGGAACCCAGGAGACAAGGAGAAAGCACTCAGGAGTCCTGTAGCTCTGGCCGTCTGCAGTTCTTTCCTGGTCTAACCCCCCAGGGTGAGGGCAGAAAATATGCTTTGCTTCCTGAAGGAAACTCATTTTCAAGTTTGGTAAAACAGAGGGGCACAGAGATAGTACAACTGATAAAGCATTTGTTCTGCAAAATGGCTGACTCTGCACCTCATAAGGTCCTCTGAGCATTAAATGCCCATTTTCTGCTCCTAAACTCATCAATCAAATAACAAAGAGGTGAAGAGTGACCAAAGGGCATACAGTAATTAATATCCCTTCCCTGGGGAGGAATAGAAGAGCAAAAGGTCCTTCTATTCTCCCAATAATTTGCCAAGCAATTTCCTACTTTATACATTCATCTACCTCGCCAAATGCACATATGTGTATCTTGTTTCATATCTAATCATCTTACCTATCTCCTATTTAGACTGTAGACTTGACTAAGTTCAATTACTATAAACATGCACCAGAAATCAAATACATTAAGTAATAATTCACTCATTAAATATTCATTTACTATCTGTCAATAATAGTGATTGTGTGACTAGCATTACTTTAATGTGTATTCACTACCAAGATAAGCACCAGAATCAATACCAATAGTATTGATTAAGAGAATCATAGTATTGATTAAGAGAATCATTTTCCTTAG
The DNA here is from genome assembly GCA_021461705.1 of Cryptotis parvus. NCBI lineage: Eukaryota > Metazoa > Chordata > Mammalia > Eulipotyphla > Soricidae > Cryptotis > Cryptotis parvus. The sequence continues at coordinate 30,039 of JAJIBD010024989.1, read as the reverse complement.
TCCTGGCAATTACCATTTACAGTTGTGAAGATATTTGTTTAACTCTAAAGTCCTTAGTGTTGAATTACTTGGAATCATTTGGACTGCAAGTGAGAAAACAGAACATTGAAAAATTCAGTGGTAAAAAATTATCCAAAAGACATAAAGGAGCTCACAAAATCAGAGAGAATGCTAAAGGACCAGAAATCCCAATAAGCCTATATGTGGCCAGACTGGCATAATAATGGGGAGTAAGTACGTAATGGATGTGGTGTTCTTTTCTGTGATGATATAAAAGCTTTAGAATCAGAGAGAGAGGTAGCACACTAAATGCCACTTTTAAACGGTCAGTTACACATTATGTGAATCGATCCAGTACAAATATTTTTTAAGAAACGGATAAGTGCAAAAAATTAAAATTATGATTTACTTTCTTCAAGAATGTGTCTCTCTTCCGGTGTTGCCGGCGCAGCTGTGGGTCTGGAGTGTCTCTCTTCTGGTGTGGCTGGCTGTGGTGGTTAGGAGCTTGGAGACACACCCACTGACATGGAGGTGGAGAAATGGGAGGAGGAGCCCAAATCCCTGCTCCAAGTCCAGCCAGCATGCCACGCCTCCTCCCTGCATGTATAAGCAAACACTAGGAGCCATGTTGGAGTCAACAACCAGAAGAGAGACACTCCAGACTCAACCACTCTAGACCTACAGCTGTGCTGCTCAGCCCCAAGTGGAGCAGCCCATGGAGTTCGGAGGGTGCTAAATGGCTCAGCCAGCCCCTGGTCAAGTCCAACAAAGCTCCTAGGGTTCGCTCACACATGCGGGGGTGGCCACTCTGGTTGGACTTGGAGTGGGGATTTAGGCTCCTCCTTCCATTCCTCCACTTCCATGTCAGCAGGTGTGGCTGCAAGCTCCCAACCACCACAGCCAGCCACACCGGAAGAGAGACACTCCAGACCCACAGCTGCACCAGCGTGTGGCCACTCTGTGGCCGTGGACAGTCTTAGATAATACTGGAAGTTAGAACCAGGTCCTTCCAAGGATCTTTCACATTTAGACACTGTACACAGTTCTAGCAGGTTGTAGCCATGGCATGCCATTCCAGTGAGCCTAGCAAGAAGTCAGAGGAACCCACACACCATGAGGTCAGTCATTCTCAACATCTGGACTCCACAGGTCCTCAGAGCTCCAACAAAGGAAAAACCCAATCTTTCCCTGTTAACGTTCATCAGTAAATGCACGAGATGAGAGCCTACTACTGAGAGTATGCCACCTACCTACACAGCAAAGCCTGGCAACCAACCCGTGTTGCATTTGATATGCCAAAAACCAATAACAATTATAGACCTCATCCCCATGACCTGAAGGAATGGTTTGAGGCTCTTTATGTTCCTGGAGCAAGCAGATGCCCTTGGGCTACACTTGCTTGTGACAGGATGTATGGTGATGTTACTGGTGCCCACTCAAACAAATCAATGAACAACGGGAAGACAAGTGATACAAGTAATACAAGTGAAGAATGTGTGCAACTGTGCATATATCTTCTTATGCATCTAGTGAGGTATTTTCATGTGTACTATTTCGTTCTTTGGCATCTAAACTGTATTGTCTTTCCAAAAAAACATGATGATTTCATTTTGTTAATGCAATGTTCTTAACTGCTGGTATAGGACATAAAAAATACAAGAAAATAGCTGATGATTTCTGTCCCTATAAGGTATAAGCTCTGTGATTCATCATCAACTACTAATTTTAAGGGTTTCGTGATCTTCATACATGTTGTTTTTATCTCTGCTGTCCAGGGAAATATGGGAATGGCAGAACCTGGATCACACTCCCACTTGCTGGGTATCACATCCCACCAGATTACATCCAGTCAGTTTTGGAGGTAGTAGTTCCCATTAGAAAATATTGGGAGCCAGGCATATTACTCACCAGTAGAGAATCTCTTACATGTATGAGAACATGGAGCTGCAAATAAATAAGTAAATAAGTATTGAGGTGCTGTTTTGGAGAAAAAAAATACTAAGTGACAAATGAATAAAAAAAAAAGTTTTTCTTCAACAGCTCATAAGCACTGTGCTGTACTTCCTTTTCCCATCCCAGATATTGTTCAAGACACTAAACATCAACAATAAATAAAATATTAGCTACATATCTTGAAGCAAAATTAACTTGATCTGTGTTCAACGACACCTGTTCCACTTCTCATATCTGTCTTCAAATGACAGGGTAGTTACTTCCTTACTTATACTATGAATTTCATCTATCCCTTATGGTTTTCCAAGTAGGAGAGTTGATTTTACTTAAATATGATCATAAACACATAATTACAACTATAGTTATTCGTCCACATTTGCTATTCAAATGATCCTGGAATGAGTCAAAAAAATCCAGATATTATGTCAATTGAGTTTCTTTGACATAAAAGTAAACACCAGGAAATATGCTCCCCTATAAAGTTTGGCTAGATGATCACTATATTTTCTTTGACAATTTTATTGGGTACAAACAAGATACTATCTAGATTGCACCATGGAATAAAAATATGCTCTTCATAACTTTGTAAAAGAAACAATATAGAATAATATAATTACTGTTTATTTGAATTTGTTGAGTTTTCAAAAGAGAAAAGAGCTAACCTTAATTCATGGAGACACAAAGTACAATTTTATTGATCTATATACATAAAGCTGAAATTCCCTCCTTCATAAGCAAGACATTCTAGTGTGGCATATGATTTATGGAGCACTGTGCCTTTGGAATATTTTAATTCTATAAAAAATTAAATTATTCTTTCAATGGATTGTAGACTAATAGCTTCCTATGTCCATATGCTAATGATCAGATTAAGGTATAAGTTATGCAGTATTATATAGTTGCCTTATTGTAATATTATTTTAACTGTTTGATAATGCAAATAACTCCATCAACTTGAAATCACTAAATGTTGGGTGACACACCCTACTTTAAGCTCCAGCTACACTTAGCTTGCAGCCCCTCCTGGCCCTGCTAGGGAGGTTTTGAAATCAGCTCTGGCATTTGTGAAGCCAAAAGGCTCACCTGAAGTGCTGCATTTCAATAGAGTCTTACTTGCTTCATCTCTAGATAGCCCAACTCACGATGGGTCGAGCAAGGAAGTTTTGGCAGGTTTCTAGCTATAGAATAATCTGGGAGAAAGGAAAAAGACTTTTTGCCATTTTGGCTTCCCTTGGCTTTCTGCCTTTCCTCTCCTCCATGCTGGGTTTTAACACGTGGTGGCAGCCATCTTGGCCTACACATGGCTGGGGCCCAACCGGGAAACCCAAAGTCTGGGGTATTTCTTGTTCTTGGATTGTATATCAGAACCTGTGATAGTAAAGCCTTTTAAAATTGTGCCAAATTCCTGAGTTTTCATCCATTCCGTGTCAGCTTCAGAGGTAGAAGGGAACTCCTTTCCTGGTATTGTTGTGGACCCCAGCGGCTCCCTGACAACTAAGTACTAAAGTACTTAATACTTTATACTTTAGATTTGAACTTCTAAGTACTCATGCATACCTTCTAACATACATAGATAAAATAGTGATTTAATACAACTACAATATCTTACTTGAAATTACCAAAAGAAGCTCCTAAATTTATCTACTGAAAAAAATTTACTATTTCTTTTCATACAACCAGAAGATGAGAGAGCTTTTGAGAAAAATATACATATATAAGCTTAACTTTTTGAGGAAAATATAAATGTTTAGTCTTGGCATAGCAGACCCTGTGTTCATTTTCAGGGCATTTTTACTTAACACTCAACTAATGCGCTGATTGCCTACTCTGTGAACTTACCTAACACCTGCAGTATTTCTACTCTATAGTGTTCCCCTCTGCCAACTTTCCCTTTCATTCTTTTTCTTTGACAAACATACTTGATTGTGCCCCTCTTGATTGGGTTTCTGATAAGTAAATCTATAATGAAGCAAACTGATTGAATCTGAAGGTAAATGTGACCCAATCCAAGGTGTTAAAACTGATGACAACTTCATGTTTCTTATATCTCACTCTTAAAATGTTGTTTTAACCTGAATCTTCTGTGGGACAAAGCAAAGAAATAGGTAATGGCAAGACTGCAATAGGTCATCAGAGATAATACTGAACTTGTAAGATAAAATGGTCTTTGACGTGACCCAAAGGTTGATACTGGAGGCAGAGATCATAAGGACTTGACGGCTAAAGTTGATGTGACCCAAAGAGCGTCATGTCTGCCTCTAAATGAGGACATTGCCCTAAAACACAGACCTGGCAATCAGTTGCTCAGGTTCCATCCAGCTGTGAGATCCCAATCCTAATCCCACTACATTGTATGGCTTCTTGTCTACAACTTTATTTCTTTCAAACTGCTTCTACAATTTAGATCAGCTCTCCAAAAGCCAAACCCAAAGACATCTAGATCCACAGAAATACCCAGAAACTAGAAAAGTATTTTTTAGAAAAGTCTAGTCTTCGTTTACGGCTTATAATGTGAATGACAGTGTTTGCATACTTCACACTGTCATTATATGAATAAAATATCATTAAGTTTTTTCATCAAAACTACCATAGAACACACAGCAAGAAAGTATTCTTTCCATCTTAAATGATACCTTGCTATTAAAATTGCTACCAAATAAGCAAATACATATGAGAGAGATCCTGAGCTTTAAAGAAATGAAATTATTCTCATTTTGGAAGCATCCTAATGGAAATTAATTAATCACTGGACCAGATTTATGCTTATTTGGGAGCATACAATTATTTTGGTCTTGCTTTTGCATAACTGAATCACTTGACAAACAAAATATATAATATTTCTTCATTTAGGGGAGTTATATTCTAAAACACAAAATTCATGAACTTTTTATGGTCTACTTATAAGATGTGTTGAATGATATCTCACTTTCTGCAAACCAAACCTATTCGCATATTTCATATATTGTCATTTATTCCTGATCATATGAATATATTTGCCTAGTACTATGTGATAAACAGAAGTTCAGGATTCGTGCTCCTTTTAATAGCTCCTAGATAATTTTTGTAAATAACCTTCAAGCTATTTTGGCCTTACTGCAACAATAAAAACTATTGAAAATCATCAGCATAATGTTGGTATTGTAAATTGCAACAGCCTCTGTTGAAATTGTATGGAGATTGCTCAAAAAAAAAGACCATATAATTCAACAAGTCCACTCCTAGATATTTATCTAAAATATATGAAAATATTAATTTAAAAATATACTTAACCCTATGTTTGTAGTAGTTTTATTCACATGGAAAATGAAAGACATATGACTGGATAAAGAAGCTATGGTTTGTATATTCAGCAAAAATAGTACTATTCTACCATTTAAAAAGAGATGAAATTGGTCCAGAGTGATAGTCCAGTGGGTAGGGTATTTGCCTTGCACGCGACTGAACCGGGTTTAATCCCTGGCATCCCATATGATCCCCCGAGCACCACCAGGAGTAATTCCTGAGTGCAGAGCCAGGAGTAACACCTGAGCATTGCCATGTATGACCCAAAAAAGCAGAAAACATAAAAAAATAAAAAGAGATGAAATTAAGCTACTTGGTAAAAAGTAGATGGAATCTGAAATGATTAAACTAATGAAATAAACAAATAAAAGACGATTTTCGGGTCATAGGTTGAGTCCAGTAGTTAAGGCACTTGACTCGCACACTACTGATCCATGGCATCATGTATGGTTCCTTGAATATGGTCATGGGTAACTACTCAGCACAGACAGGTGTGAGCCCATCCCCTCACCACCCAAAAAAGAAAAGATTATCATAAAGTTTCACTCTAATGTGGAATAAAACTTACTAAGACAAACAAACATTCAATAAACTCAATTAAACATATGGTGGTAAATGGAAAGAAAGGGAGGGATGTGGTGGAAGTAATGAATAGAAGGGACTTGAGTTCTGACTTTTGGTGACGTCACTGGAATTCGGTGGTAGATGCAGTGAATCCTGAACCGAAAGAGATGGGTTAAGTCATTCCCCTGAAATTCCATAGTGTTGTAAATTAGGGATCAATCTCTGTGTTAGTAAAGGAGAAAAACATCATTAAGATTGTGCCCAGTAGGATAACATAAGTTGAACATTTTATTTCTCTACATGCATACTTTTAATAATATAAGCACAATTACTCTTTTAAAAGGGGGATTGAATCTTTTTCAGGTGAATATCTTGAACCATCAGTCACTATTATGTAACTGCAAGATTGGAAAGAAAATTCACTGCTTTCTTCCATCACATTGTTTACGTCCCTTTTCTAGATCTCTGCCAGTACTAGCCTGGTTACAAAAAAAGCACAAAGATGCATTTCCAGGATAGAAACAGAAAGAGTTTATATAAAGAATTTAATAAGTCACAAATTGGTGATAGTTAAAATAACAGGAAACTTACTTTTTCTCTTATAAACCTGATTTTCCAAAACTAAGTATGTGTTAAAGTCTCAAATAGCAGAATAATCCATGTTTTATGGTTAAGCTTGCTGGCTTCTCTGATCTGCCACCCACAGACTATTTGCTCTCCAACTTTGTCATGGCTTTGTGAGCCCATCTGTTCTCTCTCCCAACAAAATTCTCTTGAGCTTTATCCAAATTCTACAGAGACCATTTGCCCTTATTCCATAAGCACATTTAGAGGTTAGCCTTGCTACAGCTGTTCTTGTGAGATTAGTTTAAGTGAGGGCTGTTAGTCTCGTAAAAGAACTAAAAAACTCTTTGCTTCCTCATTAGTGACAGTTTGGTGAAAGAGCAGAGATTGATTCTGTGGGACACTTGGCCAATACGGACTAATTGGGCAGGAAACGCAGATTCCAGGGACTTGGAGAAAGGAATTGAATGAGTCTCAGAAACATCAGTGTGAGGACAGCAACAGACATGAAGTTGGCATCAGAGACGTGCAGGTGACAGAGCCCAGGTTGGTACCTAAAGGTAGTGCAAGAAAAGGCATATTGGAGAGAGCGTGACAGGAAGACAGGGACAGAGCCCAGCCCTGAGGTTTAACATCTCCTAAACAAGATGCAGGATTCAGAAATAAAATTCCAATTCAAGAAGGAATGGCTTACTGAGAAGAAATTCAAAGCAAGGACCATCCTGTGAGGTTGAGTCAGGGCACAACAGTGGTCAAGCAGGGCCTATTTTACTTGATTAAACTGTCACAAGTTCACTTACCCAGCAAGAGGGCGTGGAGAGGAAGACCAGGGCTCTGTGCTAACGATGCTTCTCCGAGTCCACTGGCATAGAAATGCTTATTAAATTAAATTTCTATTGCCAGGTTTTCTCCAGAGGCCAAGGAAAGGCTTTCTGACTTAACTATGGCATCATAGAGCTATCTCCTCTCTTACATCACAGACAGCAAATTTCTGACCCCTGGGCCATCTCTCACCCCTCCTGATGTTGAAGTTCTCTAAGTCATCTCTTTAACATCGGGTCTCCCCGTAGTGCTTGAGCTGAATCACAATTTCCCAGGTCAGGGCTCTGGGTACTTGCCCTGAGCAGACTGGCACTGCCACCAAGTCAAACCTCTATCCATCCTTACCTGGAAATGTAAGATAAATGCCAGAGAAACACTGACAAAAAGTCCAAGATGTCTTCCTTAAAGACTTTCTCATTCCCATTAATGAGGAATGAAAGCATTCTGGTAATCGACCTGGCTCTATATGTCAGGATATTTACTGGTCAAGTTGCCACCTAATTCTCAATTACTGCTCTTAGTTAAGAGGCTTTAGTGTCTTTTACTTGTCTGTTAGCACTCAGCCTGAGAACTCAGAATCACCTGCCTTTATTCAATAGGATAGATAAAATAAGTATGTTGAAATCTCAACACCCCACCAATGTGGCCTTACTTGGAAATACACTCTTTCCAGAAGCAATCGATTTGAATAAAGAATGTTATGAAATCTTTAATTCCATAAGACTGGGGTTTCATAAAAGGAGAGTCCTGGGATGTAGCTACATCCATCTGATGATATATGTCTGTAGATAGCAGACATGTCTGTCTTGTATAAGATCTGGATTTAATCTCGACCCTGCATAGTCTCTTTATCTCCTGTGGATGAGACTTCTATATATTTTTTAAAAATCCAACGGAAATTGGAGACATGCTCACACTGGGGAAACACCACATGAAGATGCAGGTAGAGATCAAGGGTCATATCTGTAAGTCAAGGAACACTGAAGATAACCCACAGAAGACAGGAGGGACAGAAGAAACTCAGAAGGAAACTTCCCGGTCCACACCTTGGACATCCAGCCTCCAGACCATGAGAGATTATTCACTTCTATTCCCTTAAGCCACTCAAGCTGTGATGTTTCAACAGCCTGACTGATGTGGGGAGACCTAGGTAGGCAAGTCACTCTGGTGGTAGCTAACAGCTATTCTTCCTTTAGCCTCCAAGTTCAAAGGGATATTTCCTTTCCCACAAGATCACTGAAAGCTAAATCATTGTAGAAATGGCTCATTACTCAGCACTACAACAAACCATGTCCAAGTTATTCATGTTTTTCTGTAAAACCTGCAGAAAATATCCAAGCATCAGTGGGATCCAGGTTGTTAAACCTATTCAAGTTGAATTTGCATCTCCTCGATCAACTCAGTAGCCTCACACTTGGCATCACCAAAAAGGTTGATGGGACAAAGCAGACTATAGAGAGCCCTAACCTTAGCATCTCTGATGCAGTAGATCTGGGCCTGGAACCTAAAGTTTATGATCCTTGCAAGTTGCAGCTAATATGAGACTGCTGGTCCTGGGAGCACATATTGCAAATCCCAGCCCTCTGAATTACTGGAAGTCCTGTTAGAAAGACATTTTTTTTCCAGATGAGACTTGTCACTTGTCTTTCCGTTGTTCATTGATTTGCTCAAGCAGGTGCGGTAATGACTCCATTGGTTGGGAATGAGGTCCATCATTGTTACTGTTTTTGACATATCGAATACACCACGGGTAGCTTGCCAGGCTCTGCCGTGGCTCTAGGTTCACCCTAAAGGGCCCAGTCTTTTTCTCTGTCAGGCCATCAACCATCCAGGGCCCATGGGGCAGAGCCCTGGGTGAGGACAAGCCTATCTCCTGTCTGCCACCTGCCGACGCAGCCGGACACCACAGCCACACCTGCAACACCTCAAGGGGCAGGAAGGAACTTATTTTTATTATTATTGCTGTTGTTGTTGTTATTGTTGTTGTTATTATTATCATTATTATTATTATATTATTATTAAGTTCCAGACAAGACACGCTCCTGTAATGATGCTTTCCATCATGTGAAGAACGCAAAGAAGAAATTTTAGGGAGAGAAACTTTTAAGTTTTGTTTCCACAAAACTTGTAGAATAAATAGTCACTTATTCAAAATCATCTATTTGAAGAGAGATATAAATCTAAGAGCCAACTAAGTGGTCGTCTGGGTCACCACTGGTATCTTTGATGTTTTTCAGTGAATGTTTGATAGAAGTGCCTTCTCTGGGTGAGAAACTTGCTCAAGAAAAATCATGGACACAAATAATAATTTTGTTGTCCTGAGACCATAATAGGATGAGAGTGTGACATCAGGAGAAGGCATGGCCAGAGTCTACATGAACAGTTGACAATCCAAATGCTGAACCAACTCAGCCTCAGAGCTGCATGAGTTAGGATTTAAGAGTAATACATGCAAGCCTTTGGTTTTGGTTTTAGGACCACAGTTGGTACATTGCCCCAAAGTCACACCTGGCAGTGCTCAGAGGAGACCATTACAGAATGCTGGCAATCAAATCAAGGTCTTCCATTAAGCTATATCCCTAGCCCCCTGCACCTGAATTTGGATCTTGATCACTTGATCACTTGATCACCTTAATCCCATTATTCATCGATTTGCTCCAGCGGGTGCCAGTAACATTTCCATTGGACCCTATCACTTGCCGATGTAGCCCAATGGCATCTGGTTGATGAATTTGGATCTAATACATAAAATCAGTTAACTAAGCTCTCAAGATTCAACTTCCCTATCCTTAAGATATAAACAATGTTGCCTGTTTTAAGTCCTTTAATGTGTATTGGAACCTTATTTACACTAGCAGCTCCTTCTGCTCTCTGCCCCTACCCCTCCTCTCTGTCCGTGATGCCTACCGGATGTGTTCTATAGCCATGCTAGTATAATAGCTGGAAATGGATGTGGCAACAACTACAGCTATGAGTAATCAGCATCAGAAAGGTCTAGTATAAAGAGGCACTTTCCCAAGAGAATCTTGGGAAAGAGTCCACAGGAAGGATTGAGGTCCAGTGGAACAAACTCAGGGGACAACTGAGCAGAACAGGAATTTATCATGACCTTTATTGCTATTAAAATTATGGAGCATTAGTTGCAAGTGAGTATGTAAACCCTAATGTACCCAATGTACACCTTAATACACACCGTAACACTTTAAATTTAAAGATTTTCACAACAGCAGGCAGCAAGAAGAAACCATTGAATTGGTGTACTAAGGATAATTTTTAAGTGTCTTTTCCAAATCTTTGCTCTTATATAAGCATTTTCTCTTGCATCCTTTATCCTGACATAAGACAGCAGCAGATAAGATAAGTAAGGACATAAAATCATCAGGGAAAGGAAGATGGAACACGCAATTTGTTCTTCAAATGATTATTCTACTTATTTCTCCAACTAACTTAAAAAGCACATGATAACCCACATTTTAGAACAAATGAAGATAATGGAGGAAGTGGACAGTGATTCTGCCAGTGATAAAAGTCAGACGTATTGGCCGTGGAATTATCCCCCGTCCAGGGGTTCCTGTGTACCCTCTCCGGCACTCATCAAAGGCACTAATCAGTGTGGAACCAGATTCTCCAAGGACAGGGGATGCAATATTAATCCAGATCATGCAGACAAACACACATATGTAGACCAGGTCAAGGACAAACTCCCTCAGGGGCCTGGGGAGAAGAAACATCTCTGAAAGCATAAGAGGTTCACAGGAAGCTCTGTGGCCCCAGAAGAATGAAGCAGCACACTAGCGGGGAGAAGGGGGCTCTTCCTTCTGAAAGAGCCACCCCAGAGTGGGAATTGCCCGCCGGCTCCTGGAAGCTGTCTATTCTCATTTCTCTCTAAATGAATTCAGTGAGGACTGAACTATGGTCTGCTTTGTCCCATCAATTGAATAAACTGGACCATTCTCCCCTCCGTTTCTGGCTGTCACTCATTAGGCTGTAAACACCCATCAGTGAAGTTCTACTGTCCACAGGGAGAAACACTCAAACTGGTATGGATTGCAACATCCGGTTTCAATGACATCATCCTGGTTTCACTGGTAATGCATGACTTTGAGGATAGTAGCTCTTGGGAGTAAACAGTTCCCAAGCAGTGCTCAGAGAGCTGGGAAGCCCAATCCTGTGACACGGTGCCAAACAGACCTGATAGTGCAACAGACTTGGCAATGCAGAGCCTGTAGGGCCCTTCGGAGCTGAGGGCTTCCATGACCACAATCCTGTGGTACTAAAGAGCCTTGCGGTGCCTTGATTCACACTAGGGTCCCTGCATAAGCAAAGCCTGAGCCCCAAGTCCTACACTATCTCCCTGACCTAAGAGTAGTGTTTTGAAAGAGGTACAGTAAAATTGGATTTAAATCATGTGGTAATACAATAATTCCGACCTAGTCCTAGAAATCTTGCTAATTGCAAACTATTCCAGATAAAGACCTATTAATTACAGACACGGATAAATTGTGTTTTTGAGTCTCTCTCACCTAATTCCCAAGGTCACAACATAAGACCTTACTTTACGTTCAGGTGATGCTGGTCCTTCCCCACCTCCGCTGACTTCCCTTGTGTGTGTCATCTAACTTGTCTCTACTTTCCACTAACCTCACAGCAAATTACTCTTTTGAGGTCAGATGAAAAATAACTATCATAATCTTTACTTAGCACAAAGTACTGCTGAGTATTATTATGATTATTATTAGCTATACTACAAAGCTTTTCTTAAGTTTCAAAGTCTCAGTAAAAAAAATAAGTATTACTAAACTACGCCAGCCCCTATTTATCACTCATTTCTTGCCTCAGATAAAGAGATCTATTGATATAGACATAATTCTGTATTACAACCACTTCCTTATAATTCCCTCTGTTCCTTACTTGTGAAAATGTAACATTACAGCCAAGTAGGAAAATGGCACCAGATCTCTTTTGTAACTAATATCAGAACCGACTTCCAAATTCTCAGAGAATGGAAACAAAGCATGAGATTCTGCATTTGAATTCAAGGGTAATAAAATAGAACATGCAAAAGTATTCAAATTAAAAACACTGAGATGGCACTTAGGGCAGCAAATAGAAGACCATTTTTTGTGGCTGGTTTTCACGTTCCATTTGCTCTTTATTGAAATAAGAAAGAGTTGGCAAAGAAACTGAAATATATCACTTTACTTAAAAAGGATGGTGCTCTTTCTTAACAAACTTGAAAAAGATCCCAAGAGGAAACATGAGTGTTATTAGTTTGACCACATGTATTGATATGGTTTGGCTTTATGGATTGACTTGGAGACAGTAAATGACATAGTTGTACTAAAGCAGTTTTGCTATTAAAATGGGAGGGGGTGTAAGTAATGGGGTCTTTTTAGAAACAAACTCAGGGTCCTAGAAGAGCTTCCATTGGATTTGAGCTGGTTCTTTCTTTGTAGAGACAAATTCCTGGGTCCTGGAAGAGCTTCCATTGGACATGACTGATTCTTTCTGAGGCTTTCAGCAGTCATGATTGTGAGATTTCTAGTCTGGCCTTGAGCCTCAGTGCAAGGGGATATCAGGTTTGGGTTAGTTGTTTAGGACTCTCTCTTTTCTCTTGAAATCACTAAGGCAGAACTAGATGAAACGGAACTGCTTGGGGTGGCTGAGATCAGCAATATCCCTCCTGGAAACAGCCTCTCCTCGCATTTCTAGAAAATCAGCCATTACCTCCTTGTGCTACCTTATGTGGCCCAGCCTTCAGAGGACAGCTTTTTTGAGCTCACGACTTTCCATTTTCACCATGTTCGTGTGTCCCTGGCATTTAGCACAGCCAGACACTAAGAAATAGAGCACAGCTGGGGCAGATGGCAGAGCCCAAAAAGGAATAATAGTATTACACACTGAGAAAAAAAGGGTACCATACTAAGGAAATGAATGAAACTGCAGTAAAATAATATCTCTATAAATTTGCCACTATATAATTTTCTACCTAGTGAGAAACAGTGAACTAAGAAAAAAAAACTACCCAGTCTGTCAACTAAAGATAAAAAAAAAGGAAAACAAATCAAAGAATTCAGGATAGAACAGAGACAGCTCAAAAGGAATAGACTGTACGCCTGGCTCCGTATGGGACCCTCGGGTGCAGGCCCCAGAAACTTTGGGTCACCTGAGCACCACCACAGGGAGCATTGCTAGGTAGCCTGGCCCAAATAAAGGGAGCTCAGATGAGGATTAATTTCATATCTAATCACTGCTTAACTCTGTACAGTTTCTTTAACCTAACATAAGAGGGAAGAAGAGGTGGCAAGAATGGAGACAGACGTCTTTCTGGGTTGGGGTGGCATTTGGATTTTGTTGGCCCAAACGGTGATTCTTATAGATGCACAGAACTGTATGTTTATGAGACATGTAGAGCTATAACCTAAAATTTGATAGTGTTGCAAACCAGGGACAAATCGATTAAAAAAAAAAAACAGGTCACAGGGGATGGGAGTGAAGTTGGGCTTATTGATGAAGGGACTCGAGTCGGGATCAATATAAGTCTAAAATGCTATTCTTAAGAACTTTGTGAATCCCCGTGTCAGGCTTCAGTGTCCCTGACTATTGGAGTTCGGTGAAGGTCCCAGCTGCTTCTAGGGCCTACGACTGTTCTCCCTGAGTAGCGGATACAGGAACAAGTCCACAGGCTCCTTAAGCTATTTTTTCAACCTGTCTTCTCTCTCCTCTCTTCACCTTAGTCAGGAACTTCTCTCTCTCCCAGCAGTTTCTCCAGCAGGAAGGTCCACTGGGATTCTCCCAGCAAGCTGTCCAGCAGGTGTCCACTCCTCTCTCTCTCTCTCTCTCTCTCTCTCTCTCTCTCTCTCTCTCTCTCTCTTTCCCAGCAAACTTTCTCCCTGTCTCCAGCAAACTCTCTGGCCAATTCTCTCCAGCTCTCTCCAATCAACTCTCTCAGCACTCTCCCCAGCAAACTCTCCAACTTTCTCTCAAAGGCATGCCCAGGCTCTCTTCTATCATAGCTACCTGGCCGGGCTCAGAATCCTGGTCTCAATGGTTTAACAATTTCTTAACTGTCATATTATAGGCAGGGGATTGTCACTTACAGCAGGTGTTACCCAACACCTATGTATAGATAATAAATTAAATGCAGTGTATAGGCAACTACATCTGGTATTAATAAAACTGACACTATTCCTTAACATCCTAGTCTTTACCACAAATATTAACTAATCTAGTGTCATATTCATTGACTATTCTATAGCATAAGAATATAATCATAAAACACCAGTAAAATATAGCTAATTTTAAAAATAACTTTATTCAACAAATATTGTGTAGTCATATATCAATTGCTACCTTTGGTGTTAGAAATATAATGATGAACAAATCACTAAGTCCTTGACTATATAAGTATGTGTTCTACTAGGGTAGACAGTAGGCAATTATGAATAAATATACATCTGTATGTTACAACATGTGCTACAGTATATACATATATATACAGAATATATATTCATCATAAATACTTGATGTCTAATTTCATTGTCAACTAGAAAACCTTACAGGGTACCAAATTTTCCGTTGAACATTATGTGTGCATGTATCTGTGAAAGTCTTGTCAGATGATATTGGCCTTTGATTGGTTAAGTCAGTAAGGGGGTTTCCCCTCTCCAAAGCGAATGGGACCTATATAAGAACAAAAATAGGAAGAAGTCCTATTTTGCAGAAGTGCTATCTGCTGGATTGTTTCAGCTGGAGCATCAGTCTTCTTCCCCTGCTTCTCCTGGCTGTCAGGCCCTCAGATCTGTACTGGAAACTGAAAACCTACTGGCTTTCCTGGGCATCCGACTTGCAGATGGAGATGATATGTGGATTATTTATCCTTTTCTTCTAGAGAAGTGTTTCTTAATCTTTTCCCAACTCGTTCCCCACTGCCAACAGTGTACTTTCTCCTATGATGCCCCATCCTGCTAGTTAGACCCCCTAGTCTCATGCTATACCCTGCTCCCAATTTGTACAATTTATCTATGGCCCCCTGAAATATACTGGGGGCCTACAGGGTGTGGCAATGCCCCTGGTTGAGAAAAACTGATCTAGAGAATTATAACAGGGGCCGAGCAATAGCACAGTGGGAATGGTGTTTGCCTTGCAGCCGGCCGACCTGGGTTCGATCCCCGCATCCCATATGGTCCTCCGAAAGCATTGCCAGGAGTAAATCATGAGCGAGGAACCAAGAGTAACCCTGAGCATCGCCAGGTGTGACCCAAAAAAAAGAGAATTATAACATATATGTAGATAGAGACATATATACATATATACATGTGTCTATATGTATATATGTATAAACAACTCAGGGTAATGGGATAGAGAGATAGAGAGCAAGAATAATCTCTCTACCTCTATCTATGGAGAAAAGATAAATCTGTTCTAGAGAATTTGGGATAAAGTTTCTGAGACAGTAACATTTAAGGTGAAGAATTGAATTGAAGTAGAATCATGTAGACATCTTGAAGAATTTTCCCAAAGAGGAATAAAACATGGGACAGTGAATCACAATGCATTGAGATAGGATGGTGCTGGACAGCCGAAAATAGCTGGCGACTACTAATGTAATTGGTGCATCTGGGTTAAAAGGAGTAGAAGGAAATGAGAACTGAGAGGTCTACAGGGGCCAGAGCACAAGAAGGATTTTGTTTTATCCTGAGTATGTTGGGAAGTGACTGCACCACTTTGCAGAGAATAACCATAGAGGCCATGGCCTGACCTGTCTAGGGAAGGAAAGGAGTATGCCCAGGGCTGTGTTGAGGAGATGGCAAGAGATCATACAAGGTTAGAACCACAGTATGGTGACACAAGATGGGGCCTGATCCCAAAGTAGACTTGGAGAAGGTAAATGGTGGTGTGACCTGGATTCATTGTGAAGAAAAGAGTCATTAGGATTGGGTATAAATTACATGAGAGGTGGGAAGAAGAAAGAACCAAAGATAGGAATTAAGCAGCTTGGATCTAAATAAGTCTTTGAATGGTGGGACCACCTCACTTCATTTTTCTAAGCTTAAATTTTGTCTTCGGTCAAAAGAACAGGTCAAGCTACCAATAAAAATAGGGATTTACCTGAGTTTTAGAATTCAAGAATATACAAAATCTGTTTAGCCATTCTCACTCCAATCATTTCTTCCATGGGGCTCAAATTCCATTATTCTTCTTTATTACTTTTCTAGAAACTCAAAAATCTGTCATCTGGATATTAATCTGAGTGAAACTGTTTGTTGCTGCATTAATTTCAATGCAAACACATTTATGAGATTTGGCAGGTTATTAATCAAACATTTTCTTGTGTGGGTTGACGTAATCAAATTGTTTTCCTCCGTTTTCTTACCTATAAGATGCTTTTAAAAGGAGATGGTAATCTTCAGGCGAGAGTCTAAGAAGACACATCTGGAAGATCAGTGAATAAGCAGTTTGATGTGGAAAGCAAAGACACAGTGGACTGAGAAAAGGAGAGTAAGAGGTAGAGCAGAACCACTGTGACTTCATTTTGAGGGCAAGTGCCTAAAGGTGGGTTGTGAGTACAGATCCCAAAGGCTAAACCAAGATAAAGAGGTAACTGCCCTAAAATACTTGGATATTGATTTAACCCCTGCCCAGTGGTGTGTGTTGGAACAATACTCAATCTGTAACTTGCAAAGAATAGGTACGATTAACCGAAGAACAGCTTGGTTTGCTTCTGTACATCTGCTTTGCTTAGATGGAAAAGTTAGGGAGGTGACATAAACTCTGTTTATCTGAAAGTAAAATATATAGGAAAGAAGAGTCTACCCAGTGCTCAGGGTTCCAAAACCCAGGGAGTGGTCCCAGCTTATGCGAATCCTTAGTGTTGTGTCCCTTTTATGAGTGTGTTTCTGTGTGTAAATAAACTTTTACAGTATTTGTCCTGTCTCTGTGTGACTCTGTCAGTGGTCAAGCCCCAGATAGTGGCCACTGAGCAAGAGGATATCATAAAGTCCATGCACTTGGTGAAGGTCTAAGAAGACACAAACATGAATGCAAGAAACACACAATCGAAATGCTTAACAACTTTACCAAAGCATGTGCTACTTTATACCAAGAAGAAAGTATCTATGCTACAGCAGCAAATGCCCTATCAGCACATTTTGAAAAGATTTCCTTTATCGTATTTGTTAATAAGTCCTATTTTGATTTTTCATGGGATATGCCTCATTCCATTGATAATTTTAGATCATTATGGATAATTTTAAGAATTACAGAAATACAATGCAAACAACATCTTGAGAAAGCCAAGGTTGCAGAAGATTTGAGAATATCAAAAGTAGATAAAATCTAGCAGAAAGTTCTAAAGAAAACAAGGGATAAATCAAGCATAAAACCAAAATCCTGATTATCTGCCAAGCCAAAGAACGGGGAATTAATTTACAAAGGGTTGGCTTAGATCATTTCACTGCTGCCTCCCCCACTCATCCACTGAGGTCCTTCCCAGGGCTCTCTGAGCCCTACTGCTGTCCAAAGGAGGAAACTGGCTTTTTTCAGAATCCCCCATGCCCTGATTTTTCCACCTCTAGACACTCAGAGTAGAAGGTTAAAGACCTCGGTGGTCCAGTCATTTTAGCTGCTAGATCTCTCCCAGTCCAGCAAACTTCTTAAAAACTTCCTGAAATCAAAACTCCCAGTGAGAAAGAAGGAAATTGCTTGCCATAGAGACAGGTTGGAGGGGTGGGGAGGCGGCAGGAGGGGAAAGGAGGGACATTAATGGTGGGCAATGCACACAAGTGGAGGGATGAGTGTTGGAACATTGTAATGACTGAAACCATCACAAGCAGCCTTCTAGCTGTAGCTCATGGGTGATTCCATTTAAATACTAATCAACTCCCATGAACCCCTGAGTTTCAACTCTTGTGTTTATTGCCTGAGTCATTTTTTACAGGAGCAACAAAGCAGGTTTGAAAGTCCTGACTTCCTCCTCAACAGAGTTTCTTTCATAGGGTAAGTCAGGATCCTCCTGACCTCCTGGGAGTATAAGGCTGGCCGGGTGGGCGCCCTGGGGTCGTGGTAGAACCCCAGGTCTCGGCAGAAGGTAGAACTACAACCCCCAGAAGTCCGAGCGGAAACCGTAGTAAATGGTCATTTTGAACTCTCACACCGGCCTGAATCCGCCTCAGGCAGCCTCCCTGGGGTGTGTGTGGCTGGCCGGGCGGGCGCCTGGGGTCGTGGTAGAGCCCCAGGTCTCGGCAGAAGGTGGAACTACAACCCCCCAGAAATCTGAGCGGAACCGGTAGTAAACGGTCATTTTGAACTCTCACACCGGCCTGACTCCACCTCAGGCAGCCTCCCTGGGGTGTGCGGCTGGCCAGGTGGGTGCCTGGGGTCGTGGTAGACCCCCAGGTCTCGGCAGAAGGTGGAACTACAACCCCCAGAAGTCCGAGCAGAACCGGAAGTAAACGGTCATTTTGAACTCTCACACAGGCCTGACTCCGCCTCAGGTAACCTCCCTGGGGTGTGCGGCTGGCCAGGCGGGCGGCCACTAATGCGCCGCTTATTAATAGAAAAACTAGGAAATTCAACACCGAGAGAAGGTAATACCCTCAAGAAAAAAGAAACAGTACACTAGAGGAATCTATCCCTGACCACCAAAACACCATGGGGAAACAACGCAGATCCCCAGCTCGAAGAACAGATGAAGGAATTGACCCTGAGGACTCAAAAAGAATACAGATGTGCATGATCTCTCTGACAATGAAATTAGAGAAGAAATTGGTAGGATGTTTAAGGAGCTCAATGAAAAAATTGAGCAGATGTCCAATAAAATACAGGAGAACATAAACGAAGCAGTTGAAAGGGCAGTCAATAAACTACGGGAGGAAATGAGACCAGAAAAGAGAACCATGCAAATAGAAATATCATCGCTTAAAAACTTCGGTAGACAAAATGAAAAACACAATCGGGGCTCTCAACAGTAGGATGACAGCAGCGGAAGAGAGAATCAGTGAGAGTGAAGATGAGCTGCAGAAAGCACTCAGAGATCTACATAAGATGGAAAAAGACCCGAAAATGGATCAGCAACGAAACAGAGAACAATGGGAGGGAAGCCAGGTGGAACAACATAAGAATCATCGGAGTCCCAGAGGGACAGGAAAGTAACCCCAAGGAAATTAAAACAGTTAAAAACATCCTGGCTGAAAAGTTCCCCGAGTTAAAGGATGAAGGCATGCAGATCCAAGAAGCCCGGACAGCGTACCAGCAAGAAGAGACCCCAATAGAAAGACCCCAAGACACATCCTAGTCAAAGTAATGGATGCCATAGATAGAGACATAATTCTTCAGGCAGCAAGATCAAAGAAGGAGATTGTATACAAAGGAGCATCCATTCGACTTTCGGCAGATTCTCAGAAGACACCCTCCAAGCCCGAAGGTAGTGGTGGGATATAGTAAAAAACAATGAAATGAATGCCTCAGCAAGAATTCTTTATCCAGCTAAACTCTCACTCAGATTTGAAAGAGAGATATACAACTTCTTGGATGAATAAAAGCTTAGGAACTTTGTAAAATCAAAACCAACCTTAAAAGAATGACTGAAAGATCTACTATAAGACGAGACATAACCCAAAAAGAACAACCAACCTATTCAGAAAGATGGCACAAAATCCCATGACAATAATCTCTCTCAATGTCAATGGTCTAAATGCACCAGTTAAGAGACACAGAGTGGCACAATGGATCAAAAAATTGAATCCGACATTCTGCTGCCTTCAAGAAACACACTTGAACAATCGGAGCAAAGACTGGCTCAAAATAAAAGGCTGGAAAATAATCCTTCATTCAAACAACCCATCCAAAAAAGGCTGGGGTAGCCATACTGGTATCTGACAACATAGACTTCAGGATGAAGAAGGTCAGAAGGGACAGTGAAGGTCACTTCTTAATAGTCAAGGGATGCATATATCAGGAAGAAATCACTCTATTAAACATATATGCACCCAATGAGGGGCCAGCAAAATACCTAAAACA
The DNA here is from genome assembly GCA_021461705.1 of Cryptotis parvus. Taxonomy (NCBI): domain Eukaryota; kingdom Metazoa; phylum Chordata; class Mammalia; order Eulipotyphla; family Soricidae; genus Cryptotis; species Cryptotis parvus. The sequence continues at coordinate 9,834 of JAJIBD010024989.1, read as the reverse complement.
ACTACTAATAGACTTCAAAGAAGATATTGACAGCAACAAGATTGTAGTTGGAGACTTCAACACTGCTCTATCAACCCTGGATAGATCAACAAGATTGAAACTTACCAAGGAAATACTGGTCCTAAAAGAAGAGATGGAAGAAAGAGGGCTGGTAGACATATACAGTGCATTTCATCCCCAAAAAGCTGAATACACTTTCTTCTCCAGTGCACATGGAACATAGTCCAAAATAGATCACATGCTGAGCCATAAATCATACCTCCATAAAATCAAGAAGATGGAAATTGTGCCAACTATTTTTTCAGACCATGAGGCACTGAAAATAGAAGTTAATTGCACACAAAAACGAAGACCAATACCAAGTACCTGGAAACTAAAGAGCTCACTGCTGAACCACCAGCAAGTCATAAAAGAAATCAAAGAGGAAATCCAAAGATTCCTGGAAACAAATGAGACTGAAGATACGAATTACCAGAACTTGTGGGATACACCGAAAGCAGTGTTAAGAGGCAAGTTCATAGCTCTTCAAGCATTCATCAGAAAAGAAAAAAAGGCCATCATAAACAGTCTGACTTCACAACTTAAGATGTTAGAGAGTGATCAACAAAAGGAGCCCAACCCAAGCAGAAAAAAAGAAATAATAAAACTTAGAGCAGAAATCAATGAGATGGAATGTCAAAAAACAATCCAGAAGATCAACGAAACCAAAAGCTGGTTCTTTGAAAAAAATAAACAAGATTGACAAAACCACTTGCAAGACTTGTAAGAAAAGGAAAAGAGAGAACCCAAATAAATAGAATCAGAAATGAAAACGGGGACATCACAACAGAAACCACAGAAATTCAAAAGATCATCAGAGATTACTATGAGAGCCTGTACGCCCACGAAACAAGAGAACCTAGAAGAAATGGACAAATTCCTGAATTCCTATAGCTTCCCAAGTCTGCAACAAGAAGATTTGGAATACCTCAACAAACATACCTCCATCGAGGAAATAGAATCGGTAATCAAAAGTCTCCCCAAACACAAAAGCCCAGGTCCAGATGGATTCACCAGTGAATTCTACAAAACCTTTAAAGAGGACCTACTCCCAATTCTTTTTAAGCTCTTCCAGCAAATTGAAGAAACAGAAACACTCCCAAATAGCTTTTAAGAGGTACATATCACCCTGATACCCAAAGCAGACAAAGATGCCACAAAAAAGGAAAACTACAGACCAATCTCCCTAATGAATACAGATGCTAAGATCTTCAACAAAATACTAGCAAATAGAATCCAAAGAGTCATCAAAAAGATTAGACACCATGACCAAGTGGGATTCTTCCCGGGAATGCAAGGATGGTTCAACATCCGCAAGTCAATCAACATAATACATCATATCAACAAAAGAAAAAATAAAAACCATATGATCATATCAATAGATGCAGAGAAGGCATTTGAAAAGATTCAACACCCATTCATGATGAAAGCTCTCTGTAAAATGGGGATTGAAGGAACCTTCCCTCAAGATAATCCAGGCCATCTACTACAAGCCCACAGCGAGCATCATTCTCAATGGGGAAAAACTGAAAGCCTTCCCTTAAGATCAGTGACAAAACAAGGCTGCCCACTCCCACCACTTCTATTCAATATAGTACTGGAAGTACTTACCATAGCAATCAGGGAAGAAAAAAGACATTAAGGGCATCCAGATAGGAAGGGAAGAAGCCAAGTTATCACTATTTGCAGATGACATGATATTATACCTGGAAAACCCGAAACTCTATACCAAGAGGCTCCTAGATATAATACATTCCTATAGCAGAGTAGCAGGGTACAAATTCAATACCCAAAAAGTCAATGGTCTTCCTGTTGGAGGACATGTTTAGCTAATCTGGGAGTTTTGTTGTTTTGCTCCACTCCCAGCTTAATCTTATTTAAGCCAAGGTTCATTCTAATGAGATCTCTTCTTCTATGTAAACACTGCTAGAGGGTGTGGCAGTTACAGAAGTCACCTTGATTGAATAACTTCTGACTTATACATCTACTAAGACTTCTATGTTTTCTAGATTGGGCACAGCTCCTCTTTATACCCACTGCACCCAACGTGGGACAGTTAGAATTTACCAGGAGACTACCACCCTGGCTACGCTGACTAAAGGTAGACTATCGGAAGGATCATACTAGTTTGCTCTAAGCAGGCGAGTATGACCCTTTCAGTACATGAGAACAAGATACTCAGAATCACCCTGGTGCAGATAATAATAAGGACCTTGTGGGTACCATCTAGATTACATGAAGCTCATGAAGTTAAGATGTATTACTTTATATCAGCCCTCTCTCTCCAGTGTTTTTACATAAGAGTTAATCTCCTTAGTCCTTGTCATAACCTTTGTTTATACCTGCAATAAGGTGTGGCACTACACTCTGTTTAGGGTTCTTTGTTGGCATGACAACCTCCCGATTGGATTACTTTGGTGTATATAAGGGGCTGACTTGAGGCCCCTTCACCTTTTACCTTTTGGTTCCAAAGCCTTCAGCTTTTGGCTCCTGGGGCTTTTGGCTTTTGGCTTTGGCCTTTTGCTCTTTGGCCTTTTGCTCCTTCTGGGTAGGACTCAGCTCGGGTGACATCCCTCTCTCTTTGGTGGGAGACTTAGGCTCTTTCGTATGGTCTAAGTTCGGACCAGAGCTAGAGTTTGTTCATTATATTGGATTGCTGTGGAAGAGCTTTTGTACTATTAAAAGCCATTTTTGGAACTGCACCTGATTCGTGAGTTTTCATCTGTTCTCCCGCGTCCTCGAAGGTAGAAGACAACCTCTGTCCTGACACTGTCAAGGGGACCCCGCGGCATTCCCCGACATCTGGCGTCCCTGGGTGGGCTCGACGGACATCGTCTGGCCTAATCATCATCGGACAGAGATCATCTGCGTCCGAACCGTGAGTGAAATGATGGATTTCTCGTGGTATAGATACGTTGTACCTTTTATTGGGTCAGAATCATACATAGCCCAGTCAATGAAGTTCCTTTCTGAGAACTACTCTATCTTTTCACAGATTATCTGGGTCCTTGCGATTTTTAAACTGTACCTTTGTGTAAGGACAATGTTTAATAGAGAGAGGGAAGAAAGTAATAGATTGAATGCAATCTTTAGGGACGAGGTTTTCTCAGTGATTAAAGAAATAAGTGAGAATCATAAAATTACAGGTAAACTGGTCTTAAAGCTTGAGGACAGAGTTATTAAACAGAGTTTAAAATTTGAAAAGAAATTAGAAGAACATGAAAGTAAAATTATTAAACAGGATTCAAAATTTGAGGAAAAATTAGAACAGGATTTAAAATTCAAAGAAAAATTAGAAGAACAGGAAAGTAAAATTATTAAACAGGATTTAAAATTTGAAGTAAAGTTTGAAGAGCAGAAGAAGGATATCACTAAAATAAGCACTATCTTAGAGGGAGAAATTGACAAACAGAGAGTTAGGATAGATGGACAGAAAGAGGAGGTTTGGAAGTGAGACATAAGATTGAAAGAACAAAAGGAAGAAATATATAGGAAACTTGGAAACTAAAACCAAGAAATGGATGTGTTACGCAGGGGGGAGATTTCTGATTTCATAACTTATCAATCAGGACCTAGCGCATACCCGATACTGAGGTGTGAACCAACTAAAAGCCGTTCACAAACACGCCCCAAGGCTGTAGACTTGAAAAAGGTGTATACATTCCCAGCGAAAAAATCTAAAAAGAATTCTAATGTGGCTGATAACTTAGAGGAGGAACAGGGAAACCCAGAGGAGGCAAATTCTCAAGCTGAAAATATCCCCGGAGTTAATACCTTCAAAGGGGAAGATGCTCCTCTGATAGATACTACAAGCTCTGATGAGAAAGAAGGGGAGAAACAGGTTAGCTCGTGCAGGCCCCAAGAGCCTTGCAGTTCCTGTGGTTGTCAATCTAATAATAATCAAAGAGCAAAGCCCAGCAATCTTTCTCATGACCAATCTAAAGATAAAGTAAAACCAATTCATGAAGACTTAAAAATTGAGTCAATAACCCCATTTAGGAAGGCTTGTGACAGGTTTGGAATATCAAGTCCTTATTCTTTAAAATATTTAGCTGATTGGAGCCAAAATAAACAGTGGGTATTGTCAGACTTTGAAATGGTAGCCCGTACTTGTCTGAACAAATCACAGTTCATGCAATGGCAAATGTGGTATGCAGATGGGGTTAACATGAATATTGACACTTTAAGAAATACAGAATCTGGCCATAATATAACTTTTGCCACGCTGAAAGGTGAAGGTGAATGGCAAAAAAAAAAAAAAAAGCTTTGACATTACCTGAACCTGTTTTAAGATTTGTTCGGGGAGACAGCATTAAAAGCATGGGAAAAAGTAGGTTCCGACCCAGAATATCTAGGTAGCTGTACAAAAAATTTACCAGGGTCCTAATGAACCATACTTTGATTTTGTTGGGAGATTAAGTAGAGACAATCCAAAGACAGGTTCAAGACCCATCCACTCAACAAATCCTAAAAAGGAACCTTAGCATATGAGAATGCTAATCAAAACTGTCGAGAGCAATACTATATAGTATTAATGAAAAGGAAGACCTCATGGGATATCTAAAGGCCTGTAGAAATGTTGGTTTGGCCTCCCATGGGACACAGAATGCTATAGAGGCTTATCCCATACAGTATGAGGATCGGGAGAGGAGTGAAATGTCAAACAGCTTCAGGGGGAGAAACAATAATCCTCAAAATAAACAGTTACAAGGAAAAACCATGCTAATAATCACAACCCCACCCCCTCTAAGGGCCCCACCTGGACCATGCTCAAGGTGCAGGAAGGGAAAACATTGGGCCAGAGACTGTAGGTCTCGGAGAGGAAGTCAGCCTCAGGCTTCATCTGGACAGATAACCTGCTTTAACTGTGGAGGGAAGGGGCACAACCGTAGAGATTGCCCATCTCCTAAAACTATCTATACAGGGCAACATCCTAATAATCCCTTTATGGGAAATATTACATGGGCTCCCTCCCAGGTTCCACAAGCTCCGTGAGGCTCAAATGACACCTATGCCTCCCTCGAATGCAGGAAACTGGGTGGGGGGCCAGCCCCAGGCCCAGCTGAATCCAGGGGCACCCTCACTCATTCCACCTGCCCAGTATCCTCCAAATCAGAACCCACAGAATTGCAATCAATAAATACTCTCCAGCCTACCACATCAGACAATGGCAGTCTTGACATTCTCTGCCCCTAAGACTGTCAAAATATACCCAAGTCAAGATCCTTACATGCTAAATACAGGGATAAAAGGACATGCTCCCCAGGTAGTATGGGTTTAATTCAGGGAGCGATTGGCTTAAATTTAGGGAATTAAGGTGCATTTCGGACTTCTAGATCCAGAATCTCATGGAGAGATAGTACTGTCAATCTCTGTACCAACTAAATGGACTTTTGGAAAAAGAGGAACCGCTTGCTAGACTATTAATAATTTTTGAGGATCCGTCTAGTTAGTCTGAACACCCTAGAGCTGGTGGCTTAAACAGTACCAACCCTTCTGCAAACTTCATTGTTGGTTATACAGCCGCACAGAACCAAGCCCACCAGCCACCTGCTAACTATCTAGTTGGGTACACTACCAGGATTTCGCAGGCCAAGCGGCCAATTATACCCATCGAGATTTATAAAAAGGAAATTCAAAGGCATGTTGGATACAGGGGTAGACATGACCATAATCTCCACCAAGTATTGGCCCTCTAACTGGGCCCTAAAGAGAGTGTCCCATAGCCTGAGGCGGGGTAGGCAATATCTCCTCTTCTCTTCTCCGACAGAGTGCCGAGATGGCTGCCATGTATTGGCCCTGAAGGGAACGTGAGCCATGGCCCAGCCTTATATAGCCCCTATGCCTTTAAACTTATGGGGTTGAGACATGCTGGAGCAGTGGGGAGCAGTGATTCACATACCTCGTCCAATCCCCCATCGGACACCTGTTCCAGCTCCCATTAATAAGCATAACTCAGGGAGTAACCCTTTTTTAATTGGGGCCGCTGTGGTTAAGCGCCCACCACCTATCCGTATTCAGTGGAAATCTGACAAACCTATATAGACACCACAGTGGCCCCTCAATATCAAAAAGTTAGAGGCGCTGACAAATCTAGTGGAAGAACAGTTGAATTTAGGACATATAGAGCCATCGTTTTCAGAATGGAATTCCCCAGTTTTTGTGATACAGAAAAAATCAGGCAAATGGTGGTTGCTGATTGACCTAAGGGAATGTCAATTCCACAATGATCCCCATGGGAGCCCTGCAACCTGGGCTCCCCCCCCCCAGCAGCTATTCCTAAAGATTGGCCACTCAATTATCATAGACTTAAAAGATTGTTTCTACAACATACCTATCCACCCAGATGATCGTAAAGGTTTGCATTTTCAGTTCCATCCATCAATCATAAAGGTCCTTTACGTAGGTTTCAATGGACAGTATTACCACAAGGAATGACTAACTCACCAACAATGTGTCAACACTTTGTTGATAAAGTTTTGAGACCTACTCGTGTTAAATTTCCCAATGCATACATCATCCACTACATGGATGATATCTTGCTAACCTCGTGATAATTCCAAAGATCTCCAAAATTTGCATAATGAAGTAATGACAGTTTTACCCGGAGGCTGGTTTACAAGTAGCTACAGAAAAAATCCAGATGCAGCCTCCATATGAATATTTGGGCTATGCTCTTGACCGCACTACAGTGCGCCCTCAAAAAATTTCCATTAGTCAAAAAGGCTCAAAACCTTGAATGATTTTCAAAAACTGCTGGGAGATATCAACTGGGTGCGCCCCCCCTTGGGATTCCTAACTGTGATCTCAGTAACCTATTCCACACCCTTGAAGGTGATCCTGCTTTTAAATAGCCCAAGGCAACTAACTCCTAAAGCTCAAAAGGAATTAGACTTTTCATGGATCGGCTTCAAAATCTTACCTCTCCAGATTTAATCCTGGAGAAAAGGTATGGTTATTGGTCTTCAACACTCCTGAGTCTCCAACTGCTGCTATAGCCCAATTATCTGGACCCTTAGAATGGGTCTATTTACATAACAAGCAGAATCGTACTGCTACACCTTACCTTGAGATGATAGCCAACCTTATAATTAAGGGAAGATCAAGAACCCAAGTATTACTTGGATATGATCCTCATGTAATTGTACTACCTGACCCTAAAAAAAGAAATTGAAGCTGTTTTACCACTCAGTGAAATCCTTCAAAGAGCTTTAGCAGATTTTTCAGGAGAAATATCTTATCATTACCCAGCTGGAAAAACCTGGGAATTTCTGAAAAGGACACCTTTTGTAATTTCCACCATTGTCCATTCCTCACCTATTCCTGATGCTCCAGTATACTATATTGATGGCTCCTCATCAGGAAAGGGCGGAATTACTGGTCCTTCATTGACCACAACAGTGCACACAAATTATAAATCCGCTCAGCAAGTGGAACTCGCAACCCTGATACATTTACTATCCCATATATCTGGCCCTTGTAATGTGGTGAGTGATTCGGCATATGTAGTTGGTTTATTTCCTGTAATCGTCACTGCTTCACTAAATGCCCATAATCCCATAATTCAGGAGCTACGTAAGAAACTGCAAGAAATCCTCCAAAAAGAACATTCCCTATATATTTCACATATCCGATCACACTCTGGCCTCCCGGGTCGATGGTTAGAGGAAATACAACAGCAGATCTCTTTGGCAGCACCTGTATTCAAATCAGCTGAGGGAAGAGCACCAAACTCTGCATACAAATGCTCGCCGCCTTCATGTACAACATGGTATCCCTTGGAGACAAGCTAAACAAATTGTCCGTAATTGTCCTATCTGTGCTCCCTTACATTGTACATCTCATGTAGCTGGAGCTAATCCTCGAGGTTTACAGACAAACCAATTGTGGCAGATGGAGCGAACGCATACTAACTTATTCCCAAACAAACCTTTCCTTCCATGTGGTCATTGATACGCATTCTCGGTTCATATGGGCTGTTCCAATGACTCTGAAAGAGCCAAATCTGTGTGCTCCTTTTTACTTCAGTGCTTTTCTGTCATGGGTATTCCCATACCATAAAAACAGATAATGGTCCTGCTTACACCAGCAAAACTTCAAATCATTTTTGCGAAGAGTGGCAGATCAAACATTTTACAGGAATTCCATATAATCCACAAGGACAAGGAATTGTTGAGCGTGCTCACAGAACGCTTAAAACTCAGTTATTGAAGCAACGAAAAACAAGTATGCCTCAATGGATTCTTTATCTTTAACTTTATTCACCTTAAATTTCTTAAATTTACCTCAGGGCGAGATGTACACAGCTGCTGAAAGACATTTTCAAGAAGATATACAGGCTCAGAAACCAATCAATTCACCTATCTGGGTGAAAATTGATGATAAATGGGTAACAGGTAACCTCCTCATTCGAGGAGAAAGGATATGCTCTCTGTTTCAATGGATGGCAACTCTGCCAAGAAGCTTTGGGTCCCACTACGTCTTTGTTAAAAACTCGGTTCCTCCAAGATTCAGAAAATGCCTAAATTCTTCTGGAAATAAGTTGCAGAAAGATGTCGCAAAACTACTGTTTAAAAACCATTTACACTTAGTTCACTTATAATAATAATCTTGTCTTGCAGCCTATTGATGTGGATGACTGGAGATAAACTATTACTTAAAAAAAAAAGAAAGGGTGGAAAAAGCTGAACTCTGGAAATAGCGTTTTATGTCAAAACGGTTTAACAATGAGTTTTCTAATGTTTATTGTTTATAGATTAAAAAAACAAATTTTACAGGAAGAGAACTTGGCTACTACAGATTCCTCTACAGGAACGGACACTCTCTCACCATCATATTTGCCGGTTTTATATTCATGAAGCGCTTGATTCATTAGCATTTATCACCTTTAGATGGGTCATATATACAGCTGTAATATACTGATCGATCCAATTGTGTGTGTGTGCGTGTGTGATGGCCACCATTATGTTTGTGAATTAATGTTGTGTCTACATTATGTCTAAACTACTGCCTTCTCAATTGATTCATCAGCTCCTTCGCTGACCTATTAGACTCCTCAATTTTGATTCGTCAATTCTCATACTTATCTCACTGCTCACCTGCATTGGAGCTTCTTTATGTTCTCTCCATACCAGACTTGGATTCCTGCCAAACTCCTCAGATCTCTATTTGTGATTAATTTCAAAGTGTTTTTTCCTCACCTAAAATTAAGTTATAGGTATGGTAGCCGGTGCCAGTGTTCCCTTGCTGAAGATGCCTTGTGAAATGCCTGTACCACTGTTCCAGAGACCTATTCCAGTGTTTGAGAAGTTTGTTCCAGTGCTCCTGAAACCTGATCCAGTGTTCCTGATAATACATCCAGTCCCTGTTGATTGCTCCCGAAGTCTCATTCCTATCTACACCGATGCTGCTGTTCCAGAATCAGTTCTTTAGTTCTGTGACCTTTTCCAGAGATTTCATGGGGAAATTGACTCTCACTAATTTAGGACAATACAGGCTGTAGTCTGTTTTGACCAAACAACCAGAGACATTTTACTATGAACTTTACTCGGTTCAAAATTAATTCGGACATTGGGACAACATATGATATTACCTTGTAATTGGAATTGTTCCTTTTCTGTTTCTCTTCTCTGTATGTATTATTTAGAATACTTGTATTTTTATATTTTTTGTAAACAAAAAAGGGAGAGTTATTGAGGACATGTTTAGCTAATCTGGGAGTTTTGTTGTTTTGCTCACTCCCAGCTTAATCTTATTTAAGCCAAGGTTCATTCTAATGAGATCTCTCTTCTATGT
>JAJIBD010024986.1:0-49251 GCA_021461705.1 Cryptotis parvus | reverse complement strand
CCAACCCCATCAAAAAATGGGGGAGAAGAAATGAACAGAAGCTTCCAAAAAAAGAAATTGAATGGCCAAAAGGCATATGAAAAAGTGTTCTTCATCTTTAATCATCAGGGAGATGCAAATCAAAACAACAATGAGGTACCATCTCACACCACAGAGACTGGCACACATCCAAAACAGCAAGAACAACCAGTGCTGGCGTGGATGTGGGGAAAAAGGGACTCTGATCCACTGTTGGTGGGGGTGCCGACTGGTCCAGCCCTTTTGGAAAACAATATGGGCATTCCTCCGAAAACTAGATATTGAGCTCCCATTTGATCCAGCAATAGCACTCCTGGGAATATACCCTAGAGACCAAAAAAACACATAGCAGAAACACTATCTGTACTTCTTTATTCATCTCTGCGCTATTCACTATAGCTAGAATCTGGAAAATGCCTAAAGCGAGAACAGAGGACTGGCTAAAGAAACTGTGGTTCATCTACACTATGGAATACTATGCGGCTGTCAGAAAAGATGACATTATGAAATTTACCTGCAAATGGAGGGACATGGAGACTATCATGCTGAGTGAAATTAGTCAGAAGGAAAAGGACAGATATAGAATGACTGCATTCATTAATACAACATAAATAGATACCAGTGTTTTACTAAATGTGGGAAATGGTAATGGCAGATTAAGACTCACCATTGAATATACACAAAGAGACTTCAGTGATAAACTCTAAATACCTGCAGGGCTAGCCACAATGTGTAAAATAAGAGGCTGAGAGATGCAGACAGAGAGAGAGACAGAGAGAGAAAGAGAGGAAACTGGGGTACCTGCTATTAAGGCAGCATGGGGGGTGGGCAGGAGGGGGTGGGGTACATTGGTGGTGGAAATGGGGCACTGGTGGAGGGATGGGTGCTGATATACTGTATTACCAAGAACCAATTATGATCACCTTTGTAATTGTATGTTTCACTGTGGTATAATAAAAATAAAAAAAAATTAAGTTATGAAAACTGTTGGGGGAAGAAGCATACAAAAGCTTAAGGGAAATTTTGCCAGAAAGGCACTCCCATTCCATAGGTCATATATTCTCACCAAATACAACATGCCTTTCTCAAACAGTGCTTCCCAGAATGTGTGCCAGTGTCCCTAAGGCCCCTGGGCCTTTTTCTATGATCTGAAACAGAGAGCCTTTTTCTTTCCAAAGATAAATTTCTGTGAAGAAATATTTTCTTAATACATTTCAAACAAAATTACATATTGCAAAACAATGCAAAAGCAGGTAAAAAAAAAATCCTTAAGCCAGACATTGAGATTTGCAACCAAAAAATAAGTCCTTTGAAAACGGACTCTCTTTTAGAGATGTAACTGGGAAGTTATTAATCAAAGGACAGCAGTAACATCTACTTTTAAAGAACTTTTAAAGAATAAATTCTTGCAAAGCATACAGGAGAAATATTCTCCTGAGAAACATATTTTTATTTCTATTTATTTTGGGTCACACCCAGCAATGCTCAGAATTACCCCTGGCTCTGCACTCGGGATTAACTCTGGCGGTAACTCGGGGGATCATATAGGATGCCGGGAATCGAACCTGGGTTGGCTGCATGCCCTACTCCAAGAAATATACCTTTAAAGCAGTTTAGGCAGTTATATACCCATAAACACCAGAGGATCCCAAATTTATTACTCTACAAGCTTTTTCAAGAAAAAGGAAGTACCAGCAGCCCCTTGAAAATCTACCCAAACTGCAGAGCAATACTGACTACTTTGGGAAACACTTTATTTATTTAAATTATTTTATCAAAAGTTTTTAAAAAATACTTTTTGGTTTTTGGGCCACAGTGGCACTTCGCATTCAGGAGTCAGTTCTGGCAGAGCTTGGGGGACCAGATTGAATGCCAGGAATTGGACCCGCATTGTACTCACGAGGGGCCCAGAAAAAGGTATTTTAAGGGTATAGTTATAATAGATGAACTACCTTGGCATATGCTAGTGTTTACCCCAATCAGAGTTCTGCATAAAATTAAACCATTGAATTTTTAAAGACTCTCCCAGTTATTGCCCTTCTCATGTTTTTTGAACTCACCTACAAATGCTCGTTTTCTAAATTACTGAAATTCTTTGAAACAGGATCCTAAAATGAAGTGCTTGGTACCTTACAAAAGTACTTTCATTTTTTTTTTTTTGCTTTTTGGGTCACACCTGGCAATGTTCATCCTGGCTCTGTACTCAGGAATTACTCCTGGCGGTGTTCGGGGGACCATATGGGATGCCGGGATCGAACCCGGGCAAGTATGGGCCGGCCATGTAAGGCAAATGCCCTACCACGCTGGGCTATCGCCCGGCCCTCAATTTTAATCTTGATTTATGAAATGAAAGCACTGATTATGCATATACTGTCCTTTGTAGTCAATTGTACGTGATAAGTTTTCTAAACATTGTTAGAGGATTTGAAATTCCTTCTTCCCTATGGTTGGATTTTTTTTTACCTCTTTAACTCTCAAACATATTTAGGTGCTTTTCTTTTGGTCAAATCTTGGATGCTTTCCAACTCCCAAACTTTGAGATTAATTCACCCACAACTAAGCCAGAACTATCAAGAACTATAATAAGTAGAGTAACGGTCCTCAAAACTGTTCATTGGACGTTCTTAGGCTATTTGACCAAAAGGGAATTGAGGTTATTACAGATGGAATTTAGATTGCTAATCAGCAGTTCTTAAAATAGGAAGATTATCCTGGCTTATCTGGGTTTCTAATCAGATATACTCTGGTGCAGTGTAATCACAGGATTCTTCAAAGTAGGCAAGGGAATAGTTAGGATCAGAAATGCAACTGGAGACTTGAACCACATTGGCTTTGAAAGCAAAGCAATCATGAAGCAAAAGTGGGTTTTTGGGGTGTGTGTGTGTGGGGGGGAACTTTTGAGAAACCAAAGTTTCTCAAAACTTTTGTTTTGAGAAAAACAAAAGTTTTTCTCAAAGTGAATGATACCAACGCCCCCCCTCCCGCTGCATTATATACATAAAGAGTAAGGCAAGCAATGCAGGCTGGTGAAAGTCTGGGGATCAAATAACTTTGGGAACTTCTAGAGGTAATAATTTACCTACAAATGATTAAAATATGTAGACTCAAGTCACTAAATTTAGAGTACATTTGTCCCTGTAGCAAAAGAATACTAACAAAATAAAAGTAACAAAAAACTGAAGGATTAGGATGGGAAATAGTTTTTGTAAATCTGTATAAGGAACATACTTTGTTTTGGGGCCACAATTGCTATGCTCAGAGCTTACTCCTGGCTCTGCACTCAGGGCTCACTCCTGGTAGGCCTCGGGGACCTTACGTGGTGCCAGGGATTGAATCCAAGTCAATCATGAAAAAGGCAAACACCCTACCTGCTGATCAGGCAAAACACCAGCCCCTCCTCCCCCACCCCACCCATTTTCAGTTGTGTTTTTTTTATTTTGAGAAACCAGGATGCTCAGTAAAGGGTCTCAATAGGTAATTCAGTAGAGGGGTCTATATGAAAAGGCAACACAGTAAGAAGCCTAGTCTATGTACCACTTGCTTCTCACTTCTCAGAGCACCATTGGCACAATGTGTGAATTGGAGAAAAGAACCAAGGTAGAACTCCAACACTAACAAACAGCAATCTAACTCTAGACGATTGTCAACTTCTCTAATACTAGTTTCCTTACTAAGAGAACTCTTCACTGTAAGACAACCAACATTTATATAAAGTTTATATATAAATATATAAACATTTATATTCTACATCAGGATTTTCATCAGGTCTTACTGCCAAATGGGTGAACTTTATTGATATTTAAGGCACCTAACTCCAAACAGTATACTGCATGAACTCAAGATTGCTCTAAATTTGAAGAGTATCAACTTTTAAAAAAATTAGCACAACTTTCTTTTAACAGGAGAAACTGAAAGATGACCTTATTAACTCACCAGTGCTTAGCTGCACACACTGAAAGATTGAATACTAAACTAAATGTGCTCAGTACTGTCTGAAAACTTTTCTCATTTTCCCTTTATTTCCTCAGAAGGTAAAAACCTCAAACCATTAATATGTTCATTCTCTTCCTACTCCACACAGCAGTTCACAAAGAGATGAACATTCTAGCACTTAGGAAGTCCTAATCTCAGGAAATGGTTATCACTGATAGGAGCTATGATGAATGAGCTATAAAGAAAATAATTTAAAGTTAGCATAAAGGCAGTATGTAGAAGAAACTACTGATTAAATGATACAAAACTGACTTCAGACTTATTTCCCACTGGTTAACCATTCCTTTTTTGTGTCGAGCAACCTATCACTGTCACTGTATCACTGTCACTGTCTTCCCGTTCATCTCGATTTGCTCAGCGGGCACCAGTAACAACTACATATGTCCTATCTCATGCAAGTAGAGCCCAAGGGCACCTGCTTGCTCCAGGAACTATAAAGAGCCTCAAACCATTCCATCAGGTCATGGGAATGAGGTCTATAATGTTACTGGTATCTGGCATATCAAATCGACACGAGCAACCTATAGGCAGATGAATTTTAAAAAAGACAGCATACAAATTTGCAATAAAATACAATTTGTCATTTAGTTTTAACCTTTCTGGCAGGATAAAAGACTTGGCATCAATTTCCTCATACTGGTTAAAAAAAAAAAAAGACCAGACAGTAACCTTAGTTCAGAGACTAACTTATTTTCTACTAATTTCAGAAAGATGACCCATATTAAACTTTTTATCTACAGGACCTGTTTCCAAACTTTTGTTAATAATTCTCAGAGGCCTGGAATGCAAGCTAACAAAGTGGGGTTACATTGTTACCTTGCTTATAAAATGAAGATAATAAAATGAAGACAAGGGAAGGCAAGAAATTGGAGCAAGAGGAAGATATCAGCAGAGGCAGATCGAAAGCAGAGAAGGGGATGTGGGCCCTCAGGCATGTTGTTGTGTAAAGGTGCAGTAAATATATCTAAACCACAAAAGCAACAACACTGGAAGCATGAGATCCAAACTACAATCACCAAACTGAAAAATGTCCCTGCTAGGGGGGGGGGGGGCTGCAGGCGAAAGGAACCTGGGGACATTGGTGGCAGGAAGCTGACACTGCTAGTGGGATTAGTGTTGGAATCCTGTATGCCTGAGACTCAACTATGAATAATGTAAATCATTTGTCTTAATAAAAACTTAGCTAGGAAGTGATGTAAGTTGGGGTTGGAGAAAGAGTGCAGTGGATAATCTTGCCTTGAACGCCGCCAACCCAGATTCAATCCTCAGCATCTCATATGGTCCCCAAGCACTGTCAGGAGTAATACTTGAGTTCAGAACCAAGAATAAGCCCCGAGCATCACTGCTTGTGACTCAAAAAAAGCAAAATAAAAATAAATAAATAATATAGATCTGAGAGGCTGAAATAGCAAAAAGGAGGGGTTATAATTTGTTGCAAATTTGATCAAATGTTTTGTTTAGACTTTCCATTCTTTGGCCGCTTGGAAAAGCAAATGTTAATTTTTTAACTTTCAATATTTCCCTGGAATACAAGCACAAGCGTACTTCCCCTCTCGTGCATTACTTAGTAGTTACTGTTTTATAATGCAGCAATCAATATGTCTGTAGTTTACAATTAAATTGAAATTTGGATTGAACATAACTTCCATGAGATTTCCATTTCAAGAAAAACTTGTCTAAGAAAATCCAGTTGTGGGGCCAGAGTAATAGCACAGTGAATAGGGCGTTTGCCTTGCACACAGCACACCTGGGTTCAATTCTCGGCATCCCATATGGTCCCCTGAGCAGCACCAGGAGTAATTCTTAAGTACAGAGCCAGGAGCAACCCCTGAGCATTGCCAGGTGTGACGAAAAAGGGAAAAAAAGAAAATCCAATTGCATCCAAACCAATTAGGAGTTAACGACACATTAACAAAAAAGATCATAACACATTTTTCTTAAATAAAAGATCTGTGGACAATGTACCAAGTCATGATGGTGATGGTATACAAGCTATCAAAAATACCTATGAAGTGGATTATAGATGAATGTTTGCTTAATTTTTTAGCTCTAAATCTATTCTCCTTTAAAACATGAATTATTTAAATAGTGTATAATCTAATATAGTCAATCTCCCTCCTCCCCTGAATAGACAGTTATATCTTTATGCTCTTGGTTGAAATAAGAAAAAATTGTCTTGGAGGTAATTAAAGCTTTGAAAGAAATTCTTTTTACTACTCAATTTCAAATCACACACACAAAATAGGTGAGAAATTCTTTTATCATATTTAGAATCAAAATATCCCTTAAAATATTTACATTTTACAGTAAAAAGGATAGCAAAACACAAGATCATGTACAAGCTTAAGTATTCAAGTCTCTGAATAGCCAAAATGAAAAGGAAGTAATGGCCTACCACAAAGTTGTAACATGGTAATGAATGCCTTCAATGAATGTAGGTTATAAACAATATATATGCACTCCTTGGACTTCTGATTCTTGGTCAAAAAATGCTCAACTAAATGATTAATATAATCTGATTAAGAAATTGGTTGGCTTTTTGTTGCTCCTCTACAATCTTTTTTAAAAACAGTGCAATTTGAAACAAACATACAGAGCACACATTACTCTCAAATTAATCATCATATAAAGGACATTCACTAAAGGCAGTAAATATATTCCATAGTTAACCATATTTACCAGTTAAAGAATAAAACTAAATCTTCTAAGCCTTTATTGCATATTAATGAAACAAATCTTTGAATATACAGCAATGTAAAACTTTTAAAAATATTAAATTCCTATTAACTAGAGACGGTTGGTAAGAAGGGATGATGAGCACTGGTACAGAGCACTCTGTCCAACACACAAATTTATTGTTCTGCAAATCACCAAGATTAAAAATTTTAAAGATGGCACAATCCTAGCAGGCAACTGTAAAGTTTTAAGATACAACATTTAACTGTTACTTAAATGGAATCTTGCAGCCTGCAAATTTTACCTTTTGTTCTTAGCTCTGTCAGTGTGGTCCCTATCTTTGTGGTACCTATCTCTGTCCTTTTCTCCTTCTCTATGTTTACTTTTCTCTCGTTCTTTGTCCTTTTCATGGTCTTCACTTTTAGGTTTATCTAGTTTCTTGTCTACATTTCTACTCTCTCTACTCGTTTTTCCGTCTGCTCCTCGATCAACACCGTGTGACAGCCGAACCCTCTCTTTATCTTTGTGCCCTTCCTCTCTTTTTCTGTCTCTGTCCTTGTCTTGGGTTCTGTCTCTGCGTCTATGCCTTTCAGATTCTTGTTCCCATTCCTTTTCGTGTCTTTCTCTCTTCAAGTGATGGGAATCACTATAAAATCTCTGGCGGTCCCCTTTCCCCTATTAAATGGCCTATCCAGTTGCTGTTGGTCTTGCCTACCCCAAGGATCACTGTGACGCCTTTCTGGTCTCCGAACGTCTTTAACCTGGTAAAAATTTTGTGGCCCTATATACCTTGATGCTTGCGAGAGGGGACCTAACATGCGTTGTGGCTGGCCTGTCAGATGAACAACAGGCGGCCAAGGAACCATGGAATTCTGAGCAAAGCCAAAGCCCTGAGGGGGAGCAACGGGGTGGCAGATGTGGTGGAAATCCAAACATGCCCTGCGGAGGGAAATTAGGAGGACCTGGGTATGGAAATCCGGGAGGACTAGACTTGAGGTGTGGAAGGTTGGGCTGCTGTGGTCTCACGGGTGAAAAGTTCGTACTTGTTCTGGGGCTGGTGCTTCTAGAAGTAAAGTTGGTGCTTTTAGAAGGAAATTCCGACTGACAAGTACCTCCAACATCAAAATGAGATGCCGCTGCTGACCCTCCTCTTCGGAACTGCTGCAGAGTTTCCATATTCTGCATCAGAATATCCTCCTGCAGAGGCTCAGCTTGGTCTGCCTGAGAAGCGTGTATGTTTTCTGTTGATGGAGAGTTCTGTGCAATTACTAAATTTTCACTCTGCTGGACACTTGAGCTTTTCTCTGCAGAGGCCAAACCTTCCTCTCCTTGGACTGGTTCTGTTAAGGTCTCTGTGTGTAACAGAGGTGGCAGGGGTGGGTTTTTCTTCATTCCGACAGGTATCTCCATCTTTGCTTTCCAAAGCAGCTGCCTGCTGGGTTCGTCCTGCTGCTGCTGCTTGCCTGGGATCTCTTTTCAGGTTGATAAACTGTGGGGACCTTGTTGTGTTGGTAACAAGATTTTCGCTACAACTCACATTACTGTCTGCATTTCCTTTTCCTACGTTAGCCCTGTGCGGAGAACTAGTACCTGAGGTCTGATTATCTGGCCCATTATTGTCTGGCTCTGGCAGCAGCTGTCTTTTAAGGATTTCTCTTTACTCTCCACAGCGTCCTCCTGTTTTGATTGACTTGTTAGATTAGTTAAGAATGCTTCTGTAGAAACATCAGGTGGTTTTCCTCTGAGACTGAGACTTGTCAGAGGTCCAGGAGAAATGGAAGAGGATCCTGTGACTGACGTCTCTTCTCCTGATACTACAGAGTTACCTGTAGCTTCCGAAGGATTATCTATCTTTCCATCTCTCTCCTTGGTTTCACCATCCGTCACCTCTGCTTTATCCATTCTCTCAGCTTTGGGGTTGGTTTGGTCATTTAAAAATGGAATTTCTTTAAGAGTGTTTTGTTCTGTCACTGATTGGGCCTGTTCATATTCCTGACCTGTAGTGCCCAAGAGGCTCTGAAGAATATCATCCACAGGAAGAGGTTTATTTGCTAATTCCAAAGTAGAAGGTTGATTTTCCCAGCCAATCAATACCCCAGGAAGGAATCGTAAAGGTTTTGGTGGCTCCTGCTTGGTGACTTCCATTAAGGGCTCAATGACTGCTGGAAGGTCTTCCTGAACACTCTGCTGAGGCTTATTTCTCTGCTTATGCAACACAGTTGTGAAAGAATTGAAAAAGTCATTTTCTTCCTCTGGTGTTTCCTCCATGGAAACATCTATTTTACTCTTCTTATCAGGCGGCAATGTGACCTGTACACTTTCAGGAGTCTCTGCTGTATGGCTAGCA
Organism: Cryptotis parvus; assembly: GCA_021461705.1. NCBI lineage: Eukaryota > Metazoa > Chordata > Mammalia > Eulipotyphla > Soricidae > Cryptotis > Cryptotis parvus. The sequence continues at coordinate 40,217 of JAJIBD010024986.1, read as the reverse complement.
CTAGCACTAGCACTATGCTGTCGCTTCAGTTTTTGTCGAATAATTAAGCCCAACAGCAGATTAGGTCTATGCAGTTCAAGTCCTGAAGAAAGTAAAAATAAATTTAAAAAATGAAAAAAAAAATCACACATTCAACCACAACGATAAAGGATAAGTCTGTGCATATAGCAATTTTTCACCACCTTTAAATGGGTGTCTGTCCCTCCAAAGCCAGCTTTGGAGGGCTGGATTACAAAACAAACAAACAAATAAATAGATGAATAAATAAATAAATGAATAAATAAATAGATAAGCGGTCAGACTTTTTTTTCCATTCTGGAATAATCTCCCACTTAACTTTAATATGCTCTATTATTCTATACTTACCAGGTCCATCAAAAGGCACAAGAGGGTGTGGAATTTTATCTGTGGCACCCAGTGGAATAAGGTACATATCTTTAACTAGTTTCATGTTATTAGCAGTTACTCCATAGCGTTTCCTGCTGCTAAAGTATGCAAACAGCAAAGTGTAAGAAATTTGGTCTTCTTCTGTTACGGTGTAAAGCGAACCACACAGATTTCCTATTCAAAACAAAACAAATGTTTAAAATAATAACCTAAACAACAACCTAATTATGCTATTTCTAAATTAGAAGTAATCTGCTGTATTTCATGATGGTTACCAAACATCGTTTACTAACTCAGATGCAAAATACTAAAAGGAATACTAAAAGAATACTCAAAGGAAGCCTAATTAGGCCTCAGAAACCTCAGAAAAAGATCTTTGCTAATTCTTTGATGAGTCTGTTATAGCTGAATGTTTCCCATTAGAAACTGAGCCCAAGGTAACTATTTTGTTATGGTGACACAATCGTGGCAAACATACTACTTATATCCAAATCTTTAAATACTGAATAGGATACGATATCCTTATTTCCAATCCACTACTTTCACAGAGGGACACCTGTATCTTTGGTGTGCTGCAAATTAATAACACCTATCACAACTGCCCTACCAGCATAATTTCAAACACTCAAATGTACTGATAATGCCCATGAACTGAATTAGATACCAAGGGCTGAGAGAAAGATCATAAATATACACAGGCCATACTTGTAAAATCATTTAATCAAGAAATTATTTTCTTGTCCCTGGGTTAGTTTATAATCATAAAAATGCTGCTATTAATTTGATAGTGTGAAAATATCTGTTGAAGGCCTAAATTTATACAAAAACCTAGAGAAAGCATATGAATGAGTAAAACCATGGTTCTATTTCACATAAAAGATGGCATATAAACTACCCTCTTTAGGGGTAACCGCACATGGATTATATCATAAAAAACACATTTGTAACAAATGGGTAATTGAGAGCATCCCTAAAATATTCAATAATAATACTACCTAGTACTGGTCTATGAATTTTTGTGTGAGAATAGCAAAGAAATAAAATATTCTGTTTATACTGTTTCAGAGATTATTTGCATCTTATCACTGTATCTGCATTGAAAACATACTGTTTTCAGCTTAAGACAATCCATTTTAGATGCCCTTATCTTGTTAGATTTCTATTCTTTAAAAAGGGAACATGGGGCCAGAGCGATAGTCCAGTGGGTAGGGCGTTTGCTTTGTACGTGGCTGGCCTGTGTCGGCCCAGGTTTGATCCCCGGCATCCCATATGGCCCCCGAGCACTGCCAGGAGTAATTTCTGAGTGCAGAGCCAGGAGAAACCACTGAATATTGCCAGTTGTGACCCAAAAAAAAGCAAATAAATAAATAAGTAAATAAATAAACAAACAAATAAATAAGCAAATAAATAAATAAGTGAATAAATGAATAAGTGAATAAATAGGGAACAGAGGTGGGGGAAGGGATAAAGTTTATATTCATTTATTCAAGATTTGAGTTTTGAATGTCTACAGAGAAAAACATTTTTCTAATAATTACGTTTTCTTGTGTAGTTTTTTTTGTAAAATGTATTTTTTTTTTTTTGGGTAAATCAGGTAGGAAATAGAATACAAGAAACCAAAGTGGAAAAACAGAAATGATTGTGTAAAGCCTACTAATTATCTCCATCTACCTCCCTCCACTCATTCTAATATCAAGAGAAGTCCTAACATTTAGCTGACTGCATAGGCAACCAACAAAGATTATTTTCCCAGCTCTTTTAGGAACTATATATAAGGCAAATGATTATATTCGTGCCAATAAAAAAAAGTAAAAGGAAGGAGCACCTTTAGACTTACTCAAAACAACTGCACAGGGATTCCTTATTTCTGTTTTCTCACTTGAAGCTGATTAAGTCAGCTTTGATTAAGTTTGGCTGATAAAAAAACCAACAATAATATCGGAAAACAGTAAAATAGAAGTCATAACCTGGGTCACTAATAGATTTGTAGAACCAAAGCTAGATAACTAATCTAAATGGCAGCACCACCTAAGACAGGAGAAAAAAAATAACATCTACATTAAGTGTCTTTATTTCAGGGTTTCTTTATTGTAACAGATTAACCTCCACACCAACAAAATGTTTACAACCAATGCAAGACAAAAATTCCATGATGGGGCTGGGGTCACAGCACAGCGGGAAGGGCATTTGTCTTGCACGAGGACCTGGGTTTGATCCCCGACATACCATATGGTCCCCTGAGCAGCTGAGTACAGAGCCAGGAGTAACCCCTGAGCATTGCCGGGTGTGACCCAAAAAAAAAAAAAAAAAAAAAACAAAACTCCATGATGAATCTCGGTATTTCCAGTACATCATTTCCCAAAAGCACTGAGGATTTATAAACAAAACATATGCAAAGAGGGAAGGAAAATTTAAACAAAAAACACTGGTCTGTTTTGAATCTCAGTTAACGGCTTCAGTTTTGCTTTGTTGAGCATGTTATACAGAACAAAATGTGAAGTGGCTCCTTTCCCAGGGGGACCTGGCAGAACTCTTTAAAGGTTCAAATTTTCACATACTTTCTTATACTGATTGGTATTCTGCCCCTCAAGGTGTTGCAGGTGTGGCTGCGGTGCCCAGCTAAGTCGGCAGGTGTCAGACAGGAGACAGGCTTGTCTACACCCAGGGATCTGCCCTGTGGGCCCTGGATGGTTGATGGTCTGACGTAGCAAAGGACTAGGCCCTCTGCGATGAACCCAGAGCCAAGGCAGAGCCTGGCAAGCTACCCATGGTGTATTCGATATGCCAAAAACAGTAACAAAAATGGACCTCATTCCTAATGAATGAAGACGTTACTGGCATGCGCTTGAGCAAATCGATGAACAAAGGGGTGACAAGTGACAAGTGACTGATTGGCATGTTATGAAAGAAAAGGTTTTCATTACCTTGGTTCCTGATGCTTTAATTTTTTCCACATAATCCCAAACTGTCTGAGGTGATATTCTGCCACCTACTTGAATACTGTCTGGTAGATCCTATGGTTAAAAAAAAAAAAAAAAAATCGATCCATGTATAAAGCTTTACTATAACATTTGTAATTTATAAAAACAAAGTTCAAAGACAAACGTGAAATAAGAATAAAAACCAGGAGGCTGGGGTGATAGGTCAGTAGGCTGGAGAGCAGAGATGGAAGTTCAGTCCCAGTACCAAAAGAACCCAAATGCCCCTGGCACTTAGCCCGGAGCCAAGAGCAGGTAGAAGCTACTGAGGCATTACTGGGTGTGGCCCAAACTCTGGCCCTCTAATGAAGCAAATAGATAATGAAAGGAAACAGAGAAATTAAAAGTACAACAGGGCTTCCTTATTCGTTGATTCCATTGCTGCAAATTCATACAACCACAAAATAAAAATGCTTAGTAAGTAACTGGACGATTCAATAAGTGTCTTAGACTAGACTAGAATCCCTGATATAAATCAGTGATTCCTTCTAGGTTAGGTAGATCAAGAATGCACCAAAAATGAAACTACCATATTTTCTAGCAATCTGTCTATTAAGAACACAAATTTTCTTATTCAGAATTATTTGTGCAATGCTATTTATAGTAGCAAAGATCTGGAAATCACCCAAGTAACCAGTCAGATGAATAAACAGTGTGACCTCACCTGGATGACACTCCTGGAATTGCTGGAAAGCAGATTTCCTTCCCTTTCTTCCCAACAGAATCCAAGCAGCCTCCACACCCAACCTCTGTCATCTCTTTGGCCCTACTAGATCCACCCTCAGACCCTCTCCTTGCTTCATTTCCCAAAGTCTACATCTACACCCCTGCATCTGTAACTCTGCTTTTTGCTGTTTGTCTCCTGACCAAGGAGTTCTCTTCATCAAACCTCACAGCTCACACACTTACATTTCCTGCAATGAAAACACAGATGCAAGAGTAGCTCTAGAAGTTACCTATTCTGAGCCTTGTACACCTACCCAACAGAAAAACCATCCCAAAGGCAGTGGTGTTAAGAAATCACAGAACCTTAGACCATACAGAGGAGAAAGGGCCAAAATAGCATTGAAAATAGCCCCATAATCCTCATCAGGCTCAAAAATCACAAACTCTTGCTTTTATACTCAGCAAACTGAGAATGAATTAAACAAAACTTGGTAATATTCATTATGTATAACAGCCAAATACTATCACAAGAAATCTAAGTTCATGTATACTGATTTATTTTTACTCTGGAAAAAAAAAACCCAGAAAAAATATTTTCTTCAAGATAGTTTTAAAATGTTTTTAAATGTTCTCAGTTTATCATAAAGTTAGAATACAACTGCCTAATTTCTATAAATGTTGCTTAAAAGTTTCCTTTTATTCTTTCTATTATAAAATCAGCCAAAGTTATCAGTAAAGAAACTAGTCATTGGTGTCAGGGGACTATAGTTGTAGTTTCAATTATAATCTACATTATGTTCATAGAAACAGGTTAGAACTGAAGCCATGAAATTAAAGAAAGCAAAAGTAATAAAGGAAATGTGTCTGCCTGATGGACTAGATCTCTCTCTTCTCTCTTTCCCTCTCCCCCCACCCCTCCCCCATCGCTGCTGTGATGCAGAGCTTACCTAGATCTGTGCTTAGGGATCACTCCCAGCACATCTCAGGGGACCATTTCAAGTACATTTTTTTGCTTTTTTTATTGGGGGTGGGGGGGACACACCCGGTGATGCTCATGGGTTACTCCTGGCTCTGCATTCAGGAATTACTCCTGGCACTGTTCATGGGACTATATGTGATGCCAGGGGATCGAACCCAGGCGGGGCCACATGCAAGACAAACACCCTACCTGCTATGCTATCGCTCGGCCTCCTCAGGTACAATTTAAAAGAGTATTTCAGGGCCGGAGTGATAGCACAGTGAGGGAGGGTTTGTCTTGCATCGTGCCGACCTGGGTTCGATCCCCGGCATCCCATATGGTCCCCCTGAGTACCCCCGGGAGTAATTCCTCAGTGCAGAGCCAGGAGTAACCCCCTGAGCATTGTTGGTTGTCACCCAAAAAGAAAAAAAAAAAAAAAAAAAAAGTATTTCAGACTACAGTTTCCTCAGTTCTAAAATTCTATTAGCGAGCTTATAATTCCATTAATGGCTTAAGAATAACTGTTAATAGTTTTTATAAATTAAAATATTTTAATTCTTTTTATGATGTTGCTTCCCTGCTCAGTGCTTTCAGGAACACAAATGCCAATCCCGGCACAGAAGGGCAAATAAGTTCACAATACCTCTGTCAAGTACTCAGGGGACCCAGACACTGGGTAGGCTTTGGTAACAAATTTTGCCACAGAAGGCATGTTGATAAAACCTTTCCAGATGAAGTTCAATCGAGCCAGGAAGGTAGACTCAACTTCAACAGTTCCCGGCATCTCTGGACTAAAGACAATGACATCAAAAAGGTTTTAGCCTAAAGATATACTTATAAATAAATCCATTTTCTACTTAGTCATCAATTTTTCCCATTTCAGCATGTCAAGAAAGCAAAAATATATAAAGGCTATTGATTAAGAAGTTTGGAATTATCATGCTGTTAAAGTATACATATTATTTACACACCGGTCTTTACAAACTCCTTTCTTCTTAATTATACTTTTGTTGGATTAAGATGCAGAGAAGTATAAACAATATTTAATTACCTGCTTCTTGGAACCAATGTAATGAAAAGGAGTTTGAAAATCTAGTCCCACACTCACAACATATTACTCTTTTACCTTAACTGACATCAGTAACTTTCAAAAGAAAGATTCCTAGTAACTATGTCACTTTCTGTTTTTAAAGACCTCAATGCATAACATGGCAAAAAAACGCCCACATATAATAGAAGTTATAACAGAAAAATTACCGGGAGCAGGGAGAGAATGTTGACTTTGGAGAGTCTTGTTTATCCTCTTCAAATAATTCAGACGTTAAAATGTTTGATGTTGAAGACAGTGCATCTGCTATACTATCTGCTTCATTGTCCGAATGTTTCCGAGACACCCCGACAACAACTTTCACCTTCTTAGGAGAAAGATCATCTGCAGGTGGTGCCATTCGACCTCAAAGGGGAAGAAACCAAGATAAAGCAATCTTGCAAAGTGACATTTCTGTAATTTGAGAAATTAATGAAGCTCCTCTGTTTCACCGACTGCAACTGTTGTGCTGCCAGGTGCTGTATTTCCTGAGTTAATGTTTTGATTGTTCTGTTTGGGGGCCACACCCAGCAATGCTGAGGGATTACTCCTGGCTCTGCATTCAGATATCACCATGGCAGTGCTCAGGGGGCCCCTCTGTGGTATCAGGGATTGAGCCTGGATCAACCTGCTGCGAAGCTAGCACCCTGCCTGTTGTACTATCACTCTGGCCACCTCCTGGATCAATTTTAACTAATCATCACTTCTCACAGGAAGTTATACTGCATCTATCACACTGATCTGAATAAAAAAAAAAATATTTTTTTTTTGGCTTTTTGGGCCACAAAAGTGGTGCATAGGATTTTTAACTAATCATCCTGCTGGGGTCAGGAGACCATATGTGATGCTGGGGATTGAACCCAGGTCAGCCACAGGCAAAGCAACTGCCCTACCACACAGTACTATCTCACCAGATCCTGATGTGAGGAAAATTTAAAAATAACGTAAATCTAGCAATTTAGGCTAAAATGGAATTATATAAACTAGAGCCTATAATTGGTTTCTTTACTGCCTCACAATTATTTAACTAAACCAAATTTCAACAGTCTTATAATTTGGAAAACTGGGGGGCGGAACAATAGCCCAGCCGGTAGGGCATTTGCCTTGCAGCGCGGCTGGCCTGTGCGGGCCCGGGTTTAATTCCCGGCATCCCATATGGTCCCCTGAGCACCGCCAGGAGTAACCCCTGAGCGTCGCCGGGTGTGACCCACAAAAAAAGAAAAAAATTGAAAAACTAAGATGAATTCATATCCTATTCTCTGTGTCACAGCAGCAGTTCATGATAATGTATATACAGTATAGTTCTACTTAGTTAATAAACATGTTAAGTACTAGTGAAGTTTTAGAAAAATGCACTGGTTTGGGGTTATAGCACCAAAGATAACTCACATAATTTCACAAACATTTTTATTACAGAAAATTACTTAATTCTCTACCATCTTTATTAAAAACAGAACATAAACCCAAATATCCTTAACACACTCCCATTGCATATACCATAAATCCACCCTCCAGCATACTGCCAAACTTTAGTATATCAAATTACCTAATCATTTCCAGCTCCAGTGTCATACCATAATTAAAATTATGTTCATTTCTCAACTAGATTCCTCATTACTTCTTCTACTGTAACCTCTACTTTAAGTCAGATATTTTCAAATACTCCCAATCTTACGTCATTCCCTGCTAAAAACACTTTAATCACTATTTACCACTTTGAGATAAAAAAAAAAAGAAACATCACCCTGATGCCAGAGAGAAATCAGAAAGATGTCACAAAAAAAGGAAAACTACAGACCAATCTCCTGATGAACACAGATGCTAAGATTTTCAACAAAATACTAGCAAATAGAATCCAAAGAGTCATCAAAAAGATTATACATCATGACCAAGTAGAATTCATCCTGGAATGCAAAGATGGTTCAACATCCACAAGTCAATCAACATAATACATCACATCAATAAGAAAAAAAATAAAAACATATGACCATATTATATATCAATAGATGCAGAGAAAGGATTTGACAAGATTCGACACCCATTCATGATAAAAACTCTCCATAAAATGGGAAATAAAGGAACCTTCCTCAATAAAGTCAAAACCATCTATCAAAAGCCCACAGCAAGTATCACTGTCAATGGGGAAAGAACTGAAAGCCTTCCCCCTAAGATCGCGGACAAGACAAAGTTGCCCACTCTCACCACTTCTACTCAATATAGTACTGGAAGTACTTGCCATAGCAATCAGGGAAGAAAAGGACATTAAGAGCACCAGACAGGAAAGGATGAAGTGAGGCTTTGAAGAATACATGATATTATACCTAGAGAACCCTAAACTCTCTACCAAAAGCTCCTAGAAATAATAGATTCCTATAGTAGAGTGGCAGGGTACAAAATCAATACCCAAAAGTCAATGGCTTTCCTATATGCAAATAACAAAAGAGAAGAAAGGGATACTAAAGAAACAATCCCATCCACAATTGCGCCACAGAAAATCAAATACCTAGGAATCAGTTTGTCTAAGAAAGTAAAAGGATTGCTACAATGAAAAGTATAAAACACTGCTTCAAGAAATAAAAGAAGACCTGAGGAAATGGAGACACATTCCCTGCTCATGGATTCGGAGAATTAATATTATCAAAATGGTAATACTCCCTAGAGCTTTACTGCAGTCCCTATAAGGATACCCATGACATTCTTCAAAGAAATTGACCAAACACTCCTAAAATTTGTGTAGAATAATAAACCCCCAAGAATAGCTAAAGCAATCCATGGAAAAAAGATGGGAGGTATCACTTTTCCCAACTTCAAACTCTACTACAAAGCAGTCATAATTAAAACGGTATGGCATAGGTATAGGTATAGGTATAGAGACAGACCCATAGACCTATGAGGCAGAACTGAATGTCCTGAAACACAGTCAAATGCACAATCATTTTATCTTCAATAAAGGAGCAAAAAAAATCTTAAGTGGAGAAAAGAAAGCCTCTTCAACAAATGGTGCTGGGAAAACTGAGCAGCTACATATAAAAAATGAACTTAGACTTCCTTCTAATGCCATGCACAAAAGTCAGATAAAAATGGATTATAGATCTCAACGTCAGACATGGATCTATAAGGTACATCAAAGAAAACATAGGAAAACTGCTCTATGACATCAAAACTAAGGACATCCTCAAAGACGAAACACCGCTGTCGAAGCAAATGGAAGCTAAGATAAACAAATGGAATTATATAAAACTGAAAAAGCTTCGGCACCTCAAAAGAGATGTTTACCAAGATATAGAGACAGTCCACACACTGGGAAAGAATATTCACCCAAAGCCCATCTGATAAGGGGTTAATATACAGGATATATCAGGCACTGGCAGAACTTTACAAGAAGAAAATAGCCAACTCCATCAAAAAATGGGGAGAAGAAATGAACAGAATATTCCAAAAAGAAGAAATTGAATGGCCAAAAGGCATATGAAATAAGTGCTCTTCATCATTAATCATCAGGGAGATGCAAATCAAAACAATGATGAGGTATCATCTCACACCACAGACACTGGCACACATCTAAAACAGCAAGAACAACTGGTGCTGGCGGGGATGCGGGGAAAAAGAGACTCTCATCCACTGTTGGTGGGAGTGCTGACTGGTCCAGCCCTTTTGGAAAACAATATGGAAACTATCACTATCACTATCTTCCCGTTAATCATCTATTTGCTAGAGCGGGCACCAGTAATATCTCCATATGTCCTGTCTCATGCTAGTAGAACCCAAAGGCATCCACTTGCTCCAGGAACATAAAGAGCCTCAAACCATTATATAAGGTCACGGGAATGACCCAATACAAATGTTACTGGTATTTGGCATATCAAATACTACATGAGCACCTTGCCAGGCTTGCTGTGCGGGTGGCATACTGTTGTAGTCACCTCTAAATAAAGCATTGGACATTCCTCCGAAAACTAGATATTGAGCTCCCATTCGACCCAGCAATACTACTCTTGGGAATATGCCCTAAAAACCAAAAAACTTGTAGCAGAAACACTATCTGTATGTCTGTATTCATCACAGCTCTATTCACGATAGCCAGAATCTGGAAACAACCTAAGTGCCCGAGAACAGAGGACTCAGCTAAAGAAACTGTGGTACATCTACACAATGAATTACTATGCACCAGTCGAAAAGACAAAATCAAAAAATTTACCTGCAAATGGATGGACATGAAGACTATCATGTTGAGTGAAATTAATCAAAAAGGAAAAGGACAGATACAGAATGACTGCATTCATTAATGGGATGATTGATGATAACGGTTCATCAATACATGCACAAGATGAGAGGCTACTACCAGAGTATCCCACCCGCATGGCAGAGCCTGGCAAGCTACCCGTGTCGTATTTGATATGCCAAAAACCAGTAACAATTATAGACCTCATTCCCATGACCTGAAGGAATGGTTTGAGGCTCTTCATGTTCCTGGAGCGAACAGTTGCCCTTGGGCTACACTCAGCTTGTGACAGGATATATGGAGATGTTACTGGTGCCCGCTCAAGCAAATGGATGAATAATGGGAAGACAAGTGATACAAGTGATAGAAATATATACCCTAAGTGTGGGAAAATAGTAATGTCAGACTAGAACTCACCAATGAATATACACAGAGACTTACATGATAAACCCTAAATGCCTGTAGGGCAAGCCATAATGTGTAAAAGAAGAGAAAGAGATACAGAGACAGAGAAAGATGCAAAGAAAAAGTGCCTGCTATGGAGGCAGGCTGGGGGTGAGTGGGAGGAGGTAATGTGGGGACATTGGTGGTGGGAATGGGGCACTGGTGGAGGGATGGGTGCTGGAACACTATGACTGAGACTCAATTATGAACATCTTTGTAATTGTATATATCTTATGGTGATATAATAAAAAGGGCAATTTCTGACTTGTTTCATGTTACAGATGATATACATGAATGCTATTTCATCCCTTAATTCAGTAAATGACAGCCCCTGTAAAAATGATCAGTTTCTAGTATCTATACCAAAGAGGAATTTCTAATGATTTGGTTCTCATATTTTAAGCTCATTTTTCTCAAGAAGTAATTCTAGATAATAGCATACTTTTCAATATCAAAATATAACACAAAACTACAGTCTGGTCACAAAAAATGAGGAACTCCTCACAGAGTGAACCTATTCAAACTACAGAGTATTCTCCCTTTTTCAGAACAAAAGCTTTATTTTAGGAAGAAAAATCTCCAATTACCTATACAAATCTTGCAATTAAGATCAAAAAGATGTTGTCTATGTTGATTAGTAGTATCTTTAGACATGGAGTCAAGCTCTTCTTTTACTTTCTCAGATCCCTCTGTCTTCTCCAATGACTTATTAGCCGCAGCTTCCTAAGAAAAAACCCAGGGTAAAAATTAGTTTAGGCAGATAAAACTTGGCATTATTTCAATCAACATATTCTTCAAATTGATGTTTTTCTAAAAATATAACTGTTTTTACTCAGAGAAAAAAATTTTCACTATTTCCTTAAAATAAACTTGGTATTAGACTTGAGTGAAACGCAATACATTCCTCATTCTTCAAGAACTCTTAGCCAAATTTTGCATTATTTCCTCACTGATGTGAGAAATACAGAAAGACAGTCCCAGCACTCAAATGACAGTCTAAGAAGGATATACAGATTTCTACATTATTTCCTCACTGATTTCAGAAATTAAGAGAAATTGTATCAGCTCTCAAACTATAGTTTAAGAAGTACCTACAGGTTTCTAGGCCAACAAAGGAATTCATAGTTCATAGACCAGAGGAATCCACAATTTAACAGGTATTTAATGGATGTATTTGGGGTAACAGTGATAGCATAGCGGACTGCCTTGTGCAGTCTGAGTGCTTGCCTTGTGCACACCTGAGGTTCATTCCCTAAACTCCATATGGTCCCCCCGAGTTTGTCAGAGTGATCCCTGACTACAGTCAGAAGTAAGCACTGAGCACCACCAGGTGTGGCCCAAGAACTAAAACAAAGAAATAATTTATCTTTTAACATGTTTATTTTTAAGATTAGGACCTAGAAACCTTGCTAATCTTCATGTTTTGAGCAATACTAAACATAATTTTTTTAATTACACTTACCTGAATCTCCATGGCCGCTTCCTGTTCTTTCATGGGGGCATCACTCTCAATTTCTATTTCACCCTTATGAGTAATTTTTGTGATTGGTCGCCTTTCCACTTCTCTCTGCTCTTTTTCAATCATCTCTATAGTCTAATAGGAAACATTTTAAATAAATTATCTCACAATTAAAAATACATGTCATTTAAAACTACAGCTTTAAATACAATCTCTTAAAAGCTACATCACAGATTATTTTTCATCTTTAGATGGTTTCTCAACAAATATGAGTATGTGTACTTGGGCTGTTTTAAGTAGGGATTTATATAAGAATTAAATTCCATACTACAGCCTTTTTATTTATTTTTGTAGGTTAGGTAACATGTTTGTAGAAGTGTTAACATTTACAGTATTGATATATGTTACCCCATCATAATATTTACTGTACTGATAGTTACCCCATCACTCTATTACTATAGTGCCCAAGACCCTCCACCAATGTTCTTGCTATTTCCAGTCTCCCTTGTTCGCCTCCCCACCCATCCCCACCGTAACTAACCGTAATAGTGTTCTTCAAGTGAAAGAACACTCTATGTTGAAGGAACTTCTGAATGTCATATTCCTTCCATTACCTTTTTTGGTTTTTAAATTGCAGTTTAGATAATATGGTTACATTAGTGTTAAAGTTTATGGTAATGATTATCATACTACTAGTCACCACTAAAGTATCCCTATTACCTCAGCCTGCGAAGTTCTCATGTTCATTAACCAGAGGCAACTACAGGGCTATGTAATTTGCAGAATGATGAAACATGACATTTACATTTAACACGTCCTTTCTGATTTAGCATTATAACAGTACTTCTGTGAAAATGAACATTCAGACTTAACAATTCAGGTCAGATTCTATCAGAAAATTATGGGAGGTAAGTTTACTTTTCAGAGATTTTGCATTTCAAGCTTTGAATATTAAGGAATTATATACCTATAAGTTCATTACCACTTAAATTGGCTCTACAGATTACCCATACATTTTCAAACTGTGCTTCTAAAAAAGCTTAGATATGATTAAGATGTACCTATTTCCCATCCTTCTGGTAAATGAGATATAATAACAAAACACAAGGTAATCCTATAACTTGATAACTATACAAAGTAATTAAAATGCACACAAATTCAGAAAAAAGCAAAACTTGAACTAAAAAACTTGGTTAGTGGAAGGTAACTAGAAGAGGCATGCTACAGAAAGTCTGTACTATGCAATCAGTGAACGAAATGCACTTTAGCCCAAATGTCTGAAAAACACAGGTTTAGATACAGTCAAACACATACTCAGAAATAACCTTACGTGTCTATTTTCTCTTCGTCTCCAAGCAGCTAATTCTTTAGAAGCTAGTTCTTCAGGACTCATTTTTATCAGATGATCAGGGGTTACTTCTCCCTTTAGAACTTTTTTTAAACAGTATCTAGAAGTATTTAAAATTGGGAAAGAAAGTATTTTGAAAGAGGAATGGCTAAATAGAACTTATATTAAAGATGCAATTTTGAAACCCAATTTACACACCATTACACAGGAAAAAAAAAGCTTTTGTATTATATCTTATGTAAGGTGGTAAAATACCTATTTCATATAAATATCAGCACACAGAAAAGTAGCTCAACAAGCACATCTGCCTTGAACATTTGGCCATAAGTTAGATCCCCAGGGCTACACACAAGTCTGAGGTTCAAGCTCTAGTGCTTGTGATCCAGGCAATACAAGCAATTTCTGGCTACACAGAAATGAGGTGTGGGTGAACACCACAAATAAAAAGAGTTTCTCCCCTACAAGTACCTCAACTAAAAGCTGAGTGAGCCGCACGGACAGGGAGTGCAAACCAGCTATGGCGTGAAATACCTGATGAGCACAAGGATGAGCACAAGGCAACCAGAAGGGCCATGAGCAAGGGCACTAGAACACATTCTCTGTGCACACACCACAGCCGGGTGGGCCAGTATCACAACTAAATGAGCAAGATACCTAGTGAGTATCACAAGTGTACAAGCAGCATAGTTATATGTGTTATCCCTGGATCACAAGTGATAGGATATAATGTAATCCAACAACAACAACAAAAGGAGAAGACTTAAAATAATCTATTAAAAAATTCAACATATGGAAAATCATGTGTACTGGAACCAATACAATAGCAATCCCAAAACTGTAGGACAAGAGACACAGAACAGTGGGCAAGGCCATGTAAGCAGCTGACCCGTTTGATCCCCAGAGCACATCTTGTCCCTCCAAGCACTGTCAGGGAGCTCTTGACAGAACCAAGAGCAAGCTCTGATCACTGCCAGCCATGGCATCCAAACAAAAATCTAAAACAAAAATGGTACCAGAAAGACAATACTGAGGTTGACCAGTTGCCTTTCCTGAAGGCTGACCCTGGTTTGATCCCCAGCATCACATAAGGTTCTGTGAGCACCTATAGGGTGTGACCACCCCCCAACCCCTCCAAAGAGAACAAAAAAAAAAAAAAAAAGAACTTCACTGAATACTATGTTGCTCATTATTTTAAGAATTCACATTTAAATCCTAACAGGTGTGAAGTAGACTCCAGAGCAAACAATGTACTACAAAAAAAAAAGAAGTCTAAAGATCTTTTTATTTTTTGGGACCATAACCAGTAGTACTTAAGGATACTCCAGGTAATGCATCTAGTACAGATAACTAAAAACCAAGAATCAGAATACAAAGTAAGCCCTCCAGCCATTTGCATTCTCTCTGGGTGCAAGGAAACGGATCTTTCTTAGGCCCCAAAAAGTAGTACAGTAGTTTGATTCCCAGCACCATAGTCCCCTGGCATTGCTAGGTGCAGCCTTAGTGTGGAAGAGGATGGAGGTGGGGCAATAAAAGGCGTGGCACTTGGAGGTTCTGAACACTGCCCTTTGTGTGAGTGGGGACGGAGTTGGGGGTGGGTGGGCTGGGGCGTTGTATCTGAGCCAGTACCAAGACCCAAGTGGCATCACATCCTCAGGCCCTTGGATTAAATCTCTACCCTGACTGACCAAGAATCACGGGTAGGGGTCCCCATCACACCCCCTGAACAACTGGAAAGCCACCGACCCCCAAAAAAAAGAAATAACTCTTTACTGAAGAAAAGGCTGTAGATTTTATAAATCAAGAAATATCTGAACTGATACTTCAAAAGAGAAACAGTATTTTATACTCCAAGGTTTTATCAGAAAAGGTTTATTGTTGCTCAAGCCTTCCAGTTGTGATCCCTGAGTACAGAGCAAGGAGCAAGCCACACTGCAGTGTGGCCCCCAAAACTTTTTAAAAAAAGAGATGAGAATTTTATTTCTTAATCATTTCAAGATATAATTGAGGGGCAGACACAAAAGAGAAAGAGAGAGCAAGCTCAAAGTGCTGAGCACATGTTCTGCTTGTAGAAACACTGGGCTTATCCAGAGCACCGCAGGGCTCCAGGCACCACTTGAGTACTCCACAAGCAGAATGAGGAGTAGCAACCAGGCATTGCCAAGTGTGTTCCAACCACTACCACCCCTCCACCTCCAAAGAACTTTTAAAAATTGTCATAAAAGAAGAAAAAAGGGGGCTGGAGCAATAGTACAGAGTGTAGGGCCTTTGCCTTGCACATGACCAACCCAGGTTTGATCCCTGGCATCGCATATGGTTCCCCGAGCACGCCAAGAGTAATTCCTGAGTGCAGAGCCAGGAGTAATCCCTGAGAAAAGCTGGCTGTGACCCAAAACCAAAACAAACAAAAAGTATAAATATTCCAAGCCCCTGTACAATATGTATTTTTCCTAAGTAGCTGATAGTATATTTTAAGAAATACCTCATATCATATCACTTGTGGCAAATATTAAACAAATTCATATAAATGATATACTTAGGTGAAAACTTGTAACACCAGAGCAAGGAACCTGAAGTACACATACACAGGGCTTTTAAATCCTCTCCGTCACAAACAAGAAATATCAGAAAGAGTTTAGGGGTCCAACTAATGTTCAGTCCACAGCTAAAAAAATAGATTAAAGTCAACTTCAATGTAACAAAAACATACTAAAATAGCTTTCTTTTCATCTAGATGCAGTATTTAAGGAACACAGATCTATTTTAGCAATTTAAATCTATACTGCTGGTCCAGCGATACAAATTTTGGTTGAATAATTTTTTGAAGAATACATTATTATTTAATACGTAAATTATTTAATAACTAAACTGGACTATACAAGCATAATTACCTACAAACATGAATAAAACATACTTACACTGTTTTTTAGGATCTTTCAGATTAAACATCAAACTTCTATATTTGTTCTTATATTTAGCATCTGTGTCGCGAAAAAAGAGAATAGCTCTTTTTCAATTTTGGTGGCGACTTTTGTTGCCTTCTCTTCTGGCATCTTCAAATTTGAGTCTGCAAGTCTTAAAATGAAAATAATTAATTATCCTTCAAATACAAAAGAAACATTATAATTCAGTCTTCTAGAATGATGTGTATTACCTTTTCATAAGTATGTCTTTGAGAGAATGTCTGACACTCTGCCTGATTTGGTCTGCAGAAGGCTTGGAAGTCGCAGGAGGAGCATGCGTGTTAGCCGTTCCTTTTCAATTTTCCTCTTTTTCACCCTCTTGCTTCTCATGAGCACCTAATTTAATGTCAACAGTCATTAAACGGTTTCTATAGTTTTTATTTTTAGCATAATACAAGCTTATAAGTGGATCTAAAACAAACTATATACAAACAAGATCAAAATTCTAATTCCAGACTGAAATATTTCTGATAAAAAAAAATTCTATTTCTACAGAATCTCAATTAGAAATTAACAAAAAGTGATTCAAAAGCTATGAAATATATATCCTCTTCATATGTGGGTACTAATTTAAAAATATTTAGAAAGTTATCTCAATATATTAAGTGAGCAGATAATTTATTAAGTTACAATAACAAACTGACGAATCTCTTCCGATTTTAAATGGTACCTGATATCGGTATTTTGAATGCTAAGCTTTCAAATGAGTTATTAGATCATTACTAATCCATATAGCACACGCCTAAAATCTCAACATAAAACATCTCACTACTCTGACTAGCCATCACATCAGTTTACTCCAGAACTGCAATTCAATAACAGCTTTCATCATTTTTATCATTCATTTTTCTTTACATTTAACCAACTTCAATTAGTTCAACACTACTACCACTTCCTGACATTTGTTTTTCTCCTCTGAAACTCTATTCTGACAAAACCACAAAGCTAGTAAAAACCAACTTTTATGTTTCAAAGAGCTGAAGGAACCTAACAAAAGTAAGCACTGCTCTCTCAACAGAGCTCACATATCTCAAGGATCTAACTCAATTACCTGCTCCCAATTTGTCAAGAATGCATTACTCTTTTTCCTCCTCTCTACTCAAATCAACATTACCTATTATCCCAACTTCAATCTCATTTGATTTTCACTTAATTCACTGAGAACACAAAAAAACGTCAGCTTGATCACATCATCCTGTCAGCCTACTCGTCTGCTTGCTTAAGCTCTGGCTTAAGCCCAAGAGCTCATCCCTTACATATCCCTAGAGTTATGGGATAAGACGTGACCCATCCGAAGACCAATCCTTGTGAAGTGGGCTTCATGCCCAACCAGCATTCTCATAGATTCATCTCCTTACTGTCTTCTAATAATTTGCTATTTTTGTTTTGCTTTTTGTTTTTGTTTTTTTTGGAGTCACACCCGGCGACGGTCGGGGGTTTCTCCTGCCTCTGCACTCAGGAATTACTCCTGGAGGTACTGGGGGACCATATGGGATGCCGGGGATCGAACCAGCCGGCCTGGGCCGGCCGCTGCAAGACAAATGCCCTACCCGCTGGGCTATCGCTCCGGCCCCTAATTTGCTATTTTTGGATCACATCCAACAATGCTCCGGGCTTACTCCTGGCTCTGCCCTCAGGAATCATGCCTGGTGGCACGGGGGACCATATAGGGTACAGGGGAATTGAACCAAGGTCAGCTGCGTGCAAGGCAAGTGCTTTATCTTCTGTACTATCTCTCTGGCCCAGTTTAATCCGGGGCCACTCAAGGCAATATTCAACCCTGTAATGCAGTGCTCAGGGGCCATCAGGGCTGTATCAGCAGTCTAGAAGGCAGACTAGGGTGAGAGGATGCATTACTAGGGACTGATCTCAAGGCCTGTACCAGGGATGTATTTCAGCCCGTTAATTCACATGCCAGAAAGACAAGGAAATTAGCTTATAAGGTTCATTATTATGTCCCCAAATTTAAAGCTGAGGTTTAATTTTCAAGTAAGTCAATAATGTCAACTATTTTGATTGACACTGAAAAGTTAACTTCTAAAAAAATTTCTAATCGTTTATGAAATAAATCATAAATACATTATTATTTATTTCCATTAATCTTACTACCTGTTTTTGAAGCCTTTTCTCCTGTGCAAGGAATAGATAGAGATTCTTTTGGTGTTTTTTCACTTTTTTTCTTCTGAGGATCTCCGAGGTAAAACTGGTTGTCCCATCTTTCGAAGAGGAGCTAGCTGCCATTTTTAATTTCACTATCTTTACTGTCCGATGAGTTTTTACCTTCCCCAGATTCCTAGAAAATAGTTTTTAATTCATTAGAACTAACTTTAAATACAAAGTAAGTATGAAAAATAGGGAATGAATGAGATAGTACAGTGGGTAAGGCTCTTGCCTGGCTGACCAGGCTCAATTCTCCCACACCTCATACGGTCCCCCGAGTCTGCCAGGAGAGACTTAAATGGGAACTGCAACCTATTAAGCAACTAAGTATACTCCATTATTTAGTGAAAAACAGGGCTTTTTCTTAAGCTGTAAGGAATTTTCAAATATTAGCACAAAGGACATTCATCCTTTTATAGACTATAAAAGGAAAAACAAAAAACATACAGATTATGCCCCCCCCCCCAACAGTAGCATCTGAAAGAAAATTACATGCAAGTTCTTCTATTGGCAATTTTAAAACTCAAAAAGTAAAATCAGGGGCCAGAGTGATAGCACACTGGGTAGGGCATTTGCCTTGCGTGCAGCCAACCCATATGGTCCCCTGAGCACCACCATGAGTAATTCCTGAGTGCAGAGCCAGGAGTAACCCCTGAGCATTGACAGATGTGACCCAAAAAAGAAAAAACAAGTAAAATAAATCATCATGGTATTTCATATGTACAAATGTGTAGATAAATCTTGTCCTAACTATACTGCACAAAGAACTACAAATAAGACCATAATTTTGTGATCCCTTAGGATAATATCAAATTTTGCCTGAGAGATCAAGAGAAGAAAACAAATTGCTGATAGATTTTCAAAAGACAGCACACAGGGGGAAAAAAAAACCCCACAAAACTGTTTATTCTAGACTTGGGATACTGTAATTTTTTTATAATTTTTTTCCTATCTCCCAACTAGATATAGTTAAGAGCAGTAATATAGTTCGATCGGTTCTATGTACCCAATTCTGGCACCATGCTTGAAACACAAGAGAAAGTCAATGAATAATTTAAAATAAAACAGTGTTTTTAAAACCAGATTTCTTGTAAGTGAGAGCTAATACAGTGGGGAGGGCACTTGCCTTGCATACAACTGATTCGATTCCAGGCACCCTGAGCATAAGACATCCTGACATGATCCCTAGGCTGTTCCAGGAGTGATCCATGAATGCAGAGCTAGAAGTAAGCCTTGAGCACATGAATGCAAAGCTAGGAGTAAGTCTTTTGCTGGGGATGACCCACCCCCTCAAAAAAAAGGAAACAAAAAAGCAGATTTTCTATACTAAAATCTTAAAAATCCAAGTAAGAGATAACATTTCATCATGAAGCAAAGCTAACTCCATTTCCTTTTCTGTTAGAAACCATATGAAAGGATTAAAGGGAACCCACAAGTACAACTCTAACTTTTTTTTTAACCTTTTTACATAAAATACAACTCAGCAATATTACAATGCAATGAGCAATGTTGCTAAAGAGCCAAGGAATTATAATGATAAAGTGACAATGAGGGACACTGAGATATTTAGTGGGTAGAGTGCTTGCCATGCACAAGGCTGACTGACGTGGCCACATTCCTCTACGCAATATGATCCCCTGGGTCCTACCAGTGCTGAGCACCACAGGGTATAGACCAAAAACAGAAACAAAAGCAAACGATAACTAATGGTAAATAAGCTTCCTACAGGTATGCTATATAAACTATTCTCAAAGTTCTCAGAAGGTCTCCATTTGAAGCTAATCCATCAACAGATAAAGTAAGGAGAACCAAATCTAATTCTCGAAGTCTTGACAAAAATGCTGTATGCCCTTGGAAAGGACAGTACAGCAGGCGTTTGCCTTTGCACATGGCTTGCACATGCTTTGATCCCTAGCATCCCACCACCAGGAGTAACTCCTGACAATCATCTGGTGTTATACAAACAGCAAAAGAAAAAAAAAGGCGCTACATGCTAAATAATTGGGTAATCTACAACTTCATCCACATCTGTCATGTAAAGTGAGTCTAGAGGCAGAAAGGTAACACTGCTGTTAAGACATCTGCACTGCATGTGGTCCCCTCCTACAATGACCCTTCAGCACCTCCCACCAAATAAAAAATTAGTCTCTAGAACTGACTTTGTAAATAATGGAGATTTTGGTGAAGATCTGCTTTGCTCTTTAATCCTAATGGTGGGCTAAAATTTTCCCCAATGTTTTTGGGGCCAAAGCCATAGCACAGCGGGTAGGGCGTTTGCCTTGCACACAGGCGACCGGGGTTTGATCCCCAGCATCCCACATGGTCCCCTGAGCACCGCCAGGAGTAGTTCCTGAACGAAGAGCCAGGAGTAACCTCTGAGCATCACGGCGAGGGAGGGAGGGAGGGAGGAAGGAAGAAAGGAAGGCAGAAATAGAATGAATAAATAAATAAATAAATAGAATGAATTTTTTCCCAATGTTCCTTCCAACACAGTTGGAAGTTTCATGGATTTGCTTTATGGATTATTATCTTTGACTATCTACATGTTTGCTGCCACAATGTTTCCTCCCTAGCACCATTCCTAAGGATAACGAATCAATGATTAGAAAAATCTTAGATGCTAAATGGTAGGCACTAAAAATAAAACTTAATCAGGTAAATTAATTTATGTATTTATATTGCAAATCATTAAATATATGCAAGGTTCTACTTACAAAAAACTTTTAGACTGCTGTTAAAAATGTTGCATGTGGGGCCAGAGCTATAGTCCAGTGGCTAGGGCGTTTGCCTTGGAGGCGGCAGGCCCATCCCGGCCCGGGTTCGATTCCCGGCATCCCATATGGTCCCCCGAGCACCGCCAGGAGTAATTCCTGAGTGCAGAGCCAGGAAAAATCCTGAGCATTGCCGGGTGTGACCCAAAAGAAAAAAAAAATGTTGCATGTGAGGGCTGGAAAGAGTGTAAGAGGTAAGGCCTATACAAGGAAAACAAAAAGTATACAAATAATACGTCAAACTAAAATGCTTCAGCAGTGGGAAAGAAACTAACACTAAAAAGAAAAAGACACCCAACTAAATAGTAGAAAATATTCACACACTATTTAGCTTACACCTATATAGGGCTGATAGCCAAGATACTGAACTCACAAAACAAAGCAAC
Organism: Cryptotis parvus; assembly: GCA_021461705.1. Taxonomy (NCBI): domain Eukaryota; kingdom Metazoa; phylum Chordata; class Mammalia; order Eulipotyphla; family Soricidae; genus Cryptotis; species Cryptotis parvus. The sequence goes on along the minus strand of JAJIBD010024986.1, from coordinate 18,391 downwards.
AAAAAGCAAACAACACACCCAAATATACAAAAGGCTGAACAGACATGTCTCCATTGAAGACACAGAGGCAGTGAATAGGCACACTGAAAGATGTTTATCCTTAGCAGGAAAACACAAATCAAAATTACAATAAGATATTTCCTTAGCCCAAGTGAAAATGGCATTATTAAAACAGAAAAAGATGCTGGCAGGGAAGTAGCAAAAAGGAAACACGCACTCATTGTTGACTTAGCCTTTATAAAAATAACATGGCGCTTTCTCAATAAATTCAAACTTGAACTACCATATCGTCCCAGCAACCCAACTCCTAGCTAGCTATTCACACCTAAATTTGAGGTAGTGCTACTTGATTTAACCAAAATCTAAAAAAAATCTCACAGGTACAACAAAAATTGGACAGATAAAAATGATGTGTTGTAGGGTCAGAGGAACAGTAAAAAAAAGGCACTTACGGAACCAGAGCGATAGCACAGTGGGTAGGGCATCTGCCTTGCATGCGGCTGACCCGATTGGATCCCTGCATCCCATGTGGTCCCCCAAGCACCACCAGGAGTCCAGGAGTAATTCCGAGTGCAGAGCCAGGAGTAACCCCTGAGCATCGCTGGGTGTCACCCAAAAAAAGAGAGAAAAAAGGCACTCGTCTTGCATACAGCTGACCCGTTTAGTCAACAGCACCTCACACTGCTGCCATGCCTGAGCACAGAACTTGAGTAAGCTCTGAGTATGTCTGGTATACCCATAAAACCCAAAATAAAATGTGGTGGATATGTGCATGTATATGTACTTGCATGCACACACACACAGAGGAATGATGAAACGTTTTTTTTAATTTTTTATTTTTACAATTACAAAGATATACAATTAAAAAGTTCTTATTTGGGTTTTGGTCATACAGTGTTCCAAACATTTGATCTTTTTTTTTTTTTTTGGGGGGGTCACACCCGGCAATGCTCAGGGGTTACTCCTGGCTCTGCACTCAGGGATTACTCCTGGCGGTGCTCAGGGGACCATATGGGATGCCAGGGATCGAACCCGGGCGGCATGGGCCGGCGCGTGCAAGGCAAACTCCCTACCCACTGGACTATCGCTCCGGCCCCATTGAATGATGAAATGTTTATAAGGAACAGTAAAATCGTGCCTTTTGCCACAATATGGATAGAAGAGGGCAGCAAGTTGGGTTGGAGCATATGAAGTGGTCAGAGGAAACAGAAAAAGAGAAAAACAAAGCAAGGGAGGAGACAATGCTCAATTGAAAGAAACCCTTAGACTATGATAGAGGAGAGTATTGAAAGATCAAGTGATGTGGTCGTGGGGAGCCGACCTCCACTTTGATGGTAGGCGTGATGTACTGTGCTAAAACATACATTTACTCCTATAAAGCAGTATTACCTTAGCAAAAGATAAATTTAGTAAACCAGACCACGGGAATAAAGAACTATAATTATTTTAAAACAAAGGGAAAGATCTGCATATTCTGAGGCTATTACTACCCAGTTTCAAAGAAGACCCAAGTATTTTATTTTTTTTTTTGGGGGGGGGGCACACCTAGTGGTGCTCAGGGATCATTCCTGCAGGGCTCAAGGAACCACAGGGGTGCCAAGGATCGAACCCCTTTTGCCATATGCAAAGCAAATGGCACTGTACTATTCTCTGGCCTATTACCAAAGTATTTTAATGATTCCCTTTATTAAAAAAAAAATTCTGAATGCACACTAGAATGAAACAAGAGAAATTTCAAATTGTCCAGCTCAAAATTAAAACAGAAGAATGTGTTAAAAAGCTTACCCGTTTTAAAATCTTGACCTTGTGTTTCACTGGATCATCAACATACTTGGTTTTATCATTTGTTGGTGCATGCTTTGACAACCCAAGCTTTTCACATTCCATTGTTTTATCTTCACTCTGAACTTCAAGTTTAGCTTGATGTTCCAAAACATCCACATCTACTGTTTCAGCCTTTTTATCTTCTTCAGCACAACATTTCACGCACACATATTCCTTGTCTTCCTCTTCCATTTGTTGTGCTTGAGTAAGACTTAATCCAACACAATCACCATGAAACCAGTCATCACATCTCCCACAGCCAACCATAAACCTGGGAGAGAAAAGTAAGTTAAATGCATTTTCAGTATTAGTTTTTTCTGCATGCTTTTATCCTTTACCGGTCCTATTAGTTCAACATGGAGCAAAAACAAACAAACAAAAAAACCCTCTAAGAATGAAACATTCAATGTAAACATTTTCTTTTGGTATGACTTAATGTTCAAATACTGAAGGCAAAAAAAATATCCTAAGTAAAAATAAAAGGCAACTGACCATAGTATACATCATAAAATAGCAAAGTACAGAAAAAAATCCTCTCTTCAATGAGAAGGGTGCTGATGTTTTTTGGTATTTTGATCACAATCTTTAATAGTCATTTGCCACACACAAAGGTTATCACACAAATTTGAAAAATTACTTACGTAATGGATCATCTTAAACCAAATTTAGCAAGAAAAATACAATTCGAAAACTAACAATGCAGTAACTTGGTTACTATTTTTTTGAGCTGACAATATCTGGTTCATGGTTTAGCTGAGGAAGTCTGTGTGGACTTAAATAATAGTTTTTCTAAATAGGTAGCAATATTGTAACTTGCATGTTAAGGCTAAAAATTTTAATTTCCTATTTTTTTCAATGCATCTTAGTAACTAACCAATAAAAAGGTCAATGGACATAGGATTTGACTCTAAAAATCTTTTGTCTTTATTCTGGAATTACTGGAGACTGAAACTGCCTATTAAATACATCTAACAATTTGAGAGCTTTTAATGCTTTTCAACCTAACCTGTCAGAAAAATGTAGCTTAATTATGATCAACATTGTCCTGTTCTATTCTGCAGGTTTCTAATTCATGTTGTATTCGAGGGTTCAGAACTCAGGTGTATGTTCTATGGCTTTCACAGCTATGCTGACTTAGTTCGGACAGCAGCACCAACAACCATCAACAAACTCCACTGAATACTTTGTGATCTAGTAGAAATGTTAGATATACTGGGTGACGCTGATATTAACTCTCCACCCTTTATGTTTTAGTGTCTGAAATATAAAAATTAAAGTTCAAGTTTCAGTCATTAGGTGTTTTGAAAATGGTCATTCCAAATTCCACTCATTCAATGGCAGGACTTCTGTGTGCTTTTCTAATGTGTACTGAACTACTGCCATGCGCTGGTGGAGGGATGGTTCTGTAACACTGTACTGTAGAGACCCAGTTATGAACATCCTTGTAATTCTATATATCACATGGTATAATAAGGATTGGGGAAGATGAAGGAGAAACGGAGAGAGACAGGGAAAAAGGGAGGCGAAGGAAGAAATGCCTGCTCTGGAGCTGGGAGAGGGGGAATGTGGGGACATTGGTGGTGGGAATGGGCACTGGTGAAGGGATGGGTGCTGAAACAATATGACTGAGACCCAATGATGAACATCTTTGTAATGTTGTTCTCATGGTGGTAAAATAAAAAAATAAAAAAATAAACTACTGCCATACATTAAGGAAAGTTGATATCTTCGTGTTTACAAGTTATCCATCCTTACCCTAACTAGCCTGCTATTCCTACTGGATAAATTAAAATTACCCAATTATTTATTTGGTGTGGGTAAAACAAAAATCCATGCCTTAGGTTAAAAAATATTTTTATTTATAGGCCTCATTAAGAAAAATAACTGTATTTAATTCCAAGAGAAATGGTTTGTCTAAATCTCAGAGATTTTAGGTGAAGCCATGTTAAAATGATATTCAAATCAAAGTCTGAAAAATATAAATGCTTTGAAGTCATCCTCTTAGACTACATACACTAGAAATATTTCTCATGAAAGCAACTAATATTATGTCTTTGAAAGCGATTAGTGATTTCCCTTTACCTCCACGATCAGAGAGAATATCTCTTCAAAGCAAATCTGGATTAACTTTACTAAAAATATTTAATAAGCTACACAATGACTTATGAGCTAAACTTGTGGCCCAAAGTCTAAAATCATAAAGCACATATTAGGAAAATTCATATTTTTATTCATTTTGGCAAGTTTTAGGATCATAAATTTACCAATTAGTTCACCATGCCTCCTTTTTGTTTGGAAATGTCTTCACACTTGAACCTCTATTAAAGCAAATTTCAAGTGCCATCTATAGATTTTTAATGATAATGTATATTTTATATAAAATGTAAGCAAAATTGAGGAAAGAAAAATTACATCCTTTTCACGTATTCAAGAAAGTTAGCTCACTTGAAAATACTGATTACTCAAACATGTAAATCACGACCTTTTTGAGGGCCACACCTGGCAGTGCTCAGTGGTCCATGAGAGATCCCAAAGTTCAAACCTAGTTGGCATATGCTAGCAAGTGCTCTACCTGCTATGCTACCACTGTAGTCCATAAAAATCATTTTTGGATCTAAAACTTAATGAAACATATGCTCTTTTAAAAAGTTATAAAGAGTCCCTTTTAATTATTCCTGCTTTAAAAGTGATAGTTTAGTATTTTAATATTTAGTATTTAATAATTAGTCTTCATGCTTTAATAGTGATAAGAGAATGGGCACCCCATAAAGAGCAGAATACCTTTCCCACTGCAGGGCCCTGAATTTCTTATTAATAGTAGGCATAAATCCCTTAGGAAAAAAACTGTAACCTGGCAGTGATATCTTACTAAAATTAAGTCAGGTGATCTGAGTCAAATGAGTATGAACCAATGCCATATTGTTTATGTTCATTTAGAAAATTTTAAGCAGATTTAAAAAACAAAAAGACTACACTTATAGGATAATTGAGAGCTAATTTAAACTCTAAACTTAAGTCTAATCATTTTGGCAAACCAGAACATATTCTCACAAAATCTTTACATTTCTTCAAAGCAAATGTGAGCAACAACAAGAACTCTATTCTCAGCAAATTCTTTTCAAATCCATTGAGCTACTTTGAGAAGGCTCTTTCATTTAGAAACATGTTTCACCTCTTATTTAAAACTAGATTTTATACACTGAATCATAAATGTTGCCACTAACAATCTCATCTACAGAATTTATCAAGTTCTCAAAACAGAGTACTTGAATAATTTCGTATCTAAATTAAAAGTTCTAAGAAAAAGGTTTCTTGTGTAAGTTAAATCTGTAAATTTATTCAGAAAAGATCGTTTTGCCTTTAAATTTCTTCCAACATACTGTTCAACATGTCTTCTACAACTGGTACTAAATACAATAAGATCTAATACTAAAATGTTGTGGAGACTAGGGAAAATACTAGAAACTATAAGGTATAGAATATGAAAAACTAAGCCATCTTTCCAATCTAAACAGTTTGTTTCAAAGCAGCTCAGGCTATTTTAATGTGTATAAACATTTATGTGTGTATCATATATTTTGATGTTTAAAATATGATAAAAATGGAAACAAAAAACCCCAACCAGCATTATGTATAAACTGTTTTTTTTTTTTTTTTTTGCTTTTTTGGGTCACACCTAGCGACGCTCAGGAATTACTCCTGGCAGTGCTCGGGGGGACCATATAGGATGCCGGGATCGAACCCAGGCGGCACAGGCCGGCCGTGTGCAAAAAAGCGCCCTACCTGCTGGACTATGGCTCGGCCCCTATGTATAAACTGTTAGAATCAATACCTGCTGTGTAAGTAGAACTGTTTGTTTAAATATATCTACTGTGTCACCAATAAATCAGTTACAAAATATAATTTCCAACTGAGGAGCACACACAGAAACCTAACCTCAATTTCAGTATGTGGAAACAACTAAAAGAGTTAAAAATTTTTGTATAGGTAGGGAGATATAGCTCAGTTTTAAGGCGCTGCCTAGCATATGGTAAAGTTCAAAAAAAAATAGAAAACAAATCAAAAGAGCGGAAAGTAAATTAGACATCAACAAATAGCTTTCATCGTGGCTGGTGCCAAGAGATCAGAGATGGATGGAATTTCTTCCAGACATGCCCTTCCTAATAAATTCATATTCCTACACAGTGAGTGATTAAAATAGGAAAATGACATGCTGCACAGTGAGTGCTTTTTCCTCCTCTTTTTTCAGTAACCACACTGTATCAAAAACATAGCAAAGACTAGTTAACATGTAAAGAGGAAAACAAAAAAGCACTTAGGCTTTATTCACAAAACTGAAGTAATGTAAAATGCTGCTTCCAAAATTATCTCCAGTATTATTATATGTAATCCAAATCAATTCAATAGAATGAACTCAAAACCCTACACATCTAATATTCTGTCATTTTTTTTCCTTTTTTGGGTCACACCCGGCCATGCTCAGGGGTTACTCCTGGCTCTGCACTCAGGAATTACTCCTGGCGGTGCTCGGGGACCATATGGGATGCCAGGGATCGAACCCGGGCGGCACAGGCCGCGCGCGTGCAAGGCAAACGCCCTACCCGCTGGGCTATTACTCCGGCCCCATATTCTGTCATTTTTCATACCAGGGTATAAACCTCTTACAGAAATTTTTATAGTATAAAGAGTGTGCATATAGTTTTTTTTATATAGCAGATGCAAAAGCAACATTAGGCCCAGAAATAGTAGGACTATCACTTAGTCTTAATTTTAGGAAAACCATTGATGTTGGTGATGACAGTAATTACTGTCACTTTGCTTGTGCAAACTCAGAGTTTAGCAATAAAAACCGCTATTAATATTACTTTTATCAAGGCCATCAACTAGTCGCCAAAGTTTTAATGAAAAATTCATCTATTTCTCAGACCTTTGGCCACCTTCCTGTGAGAATAAACGACTTATGTTTAAAACAAAGCAAAACAACAACAAAAAAGCCATTCACTTTTTAAAGCTCTTATTCCATTACTCTGAACACATATATCTTTAGGGTTTAAAGGGCTTCATTACATGACTACCTGAAAGTGCCACCTAGTCCTAATTCTTAAGTCTAAACATTTAGCAGGCCCACTTTTAATAGTATTTGGAAAAGGCTATTTTAAATTAAAAAGCATAAGGAATACATCTACTAGAGTAAATGTACTATATTCAAACAAGTCATACTTTTTAAAATAAAAACAAACATGCCATAGAGTTTAGCATTATTGTGTTCTAAAGTAACACAAACTAGGAGGGTGGGAGGGAAAAAATAGTAAACGTGGGAGGGGAAAAAAATACTATAATCTAGGTTCCAGAGCGATAGTCCACCAGGTAAGGCGTTAGCCTTGCACGCAGCAGGCCCATGCCGGCCGGTTCGGTCCCCGGCATCCCATATGGTCCCCCCGAGGCACCGCCAGGTGATTCCTGAGTGCAGAAGTCAGGAGAAACCCCTGAGCATTGCCGAGAGTGATCCAAAAAAAGCAAAAAAAAAAAAAAAAAAAAACTCCCTATAATCTAGAATTAAGCCACAGATTAAATGACAAAAAAAGTGCTTTTTTTTTTTTGGGAGGGGGTCATACCTGGCGATGCTCAGGGGGTACCCCTGGCTCTGCACTCAGGAATTGCTCCTGGTGGTGTTTGGGGGACCATGAGATGCTAGGGACTGAACCCAGGTCTGCTGCATGGGTTCTATCTGCTGTACTATTACTCCCGGCCCCACAAAAAAATGCTTTTTAGCACAAACCTATACTTACCGTTTACAGAACAGTCCCATACAATAACTCCCACCCAATTCTCTCTAGATCTCTAACCAACACCCACACCAAATACATTACAACACAGATGACTACAATGCTCCTCCCTAAAGTTTCACTTTTTTTGCTGGGAAAAGCCATTCTAATATTTACTTTCTTGACCAAGAATATTACAATATATGTTCTATGCTGTTCTTTTTAATCATGTTAGTGTAAGTCCCGATAGCAACCTGAACAGGATAATCTTGCAGCTGCAAACTCCACTTTCATCTCTTGTTTTCCTTTCCTTAAAAAATTAACAAACGGGTCGGGAGATGGTACAGTTGGTAAGACACCTGCCTTCCATATATGTGACCCAGGTTCATTCCCTGGTATCCCAGAAGGTCCCCTGAGCTCCACCAGGAGTGATTCCTAAATGCAGAGCCAGGAGTGACCCTGAGAGGTACAAGGTGTGGTGCAACCCCTCCCCCAAAGTTAGCAAGTAAAATACATACCAGAGGTTAGGTAGGGGATAATGGTGAGGTGGGCAGGAGACGAGTGTGTCAGCAAGAGTGTATAGGAAATGTAGGATAGGCAGTATCACAAAACTATGTAACACTGAATCTTGAGAGTACCAAAGAGTTACACTAAAGTCATTTCTTAAAAACAAGAATTCACGTAAGTCTTCGCAATTCACTGAAGCACTCAAAAGGAATGACATGTTTTCACTCTACCCCATGTTATACACAAAATTCACCTGAATAATTAAACAGGTGCTTTAGCTATCAAATTTTATTACAAGGTCAGGTTTGACATCTATGAAGTAGTGGTATTAAGCCATAGAAAATGTGTTTCATTTTACTTTCCCAAAGCACTGAGAAGAAAAAATACTATTCCCGTTATAGCCTTCATACTTTATTACTAGTTCTTCTGAAGCCAAATAAGACATGTATCTTACAAACCCAAAGAGGTTTAACAATTTTCTGATTAGCAGAAAGAATTTGCTGTCTTCAGATGCAATAACTAAATTGTTAACTGGTCCAATTACAAAATATTTCCATATATATCAGCTGTTGTCAGGCTATGCCTTTTTCAATGTTCTACATTGGTAATGCAGTGGCTCCATCTATCATTTATCCACGACTGATGAGGCTTTTACTGTTTGTCAAAGTCTTCATATGTTAAATAATTTCCTTCGAGAAGACAGTTCACACTAACCCCACCCTTAGGCAATTTCACTTCAAAGTATATGTCACACATACATACATACAAACTCACACACACACACACCTGTTGCCATGTGGCTTTTTGCAAAACCCACACTGCTTGCTGGGAGTCCATGTATGTTTGCTTTCAGATGGAGAACTATGATCTGAGCCTTCTCTTTTTACTGTAGCTATGTTGTCTGGAATGAACAACGGCGGCTCATCCACAGAAAAAATTTTTTGCTGCTTCTTCTTTGGCGGGGTTGTAGGTTTCTCTCAGGCTTTTTTAATTTCAGTTTATCTTCCTCCTTAAAATGTTCCAAAGTTGTATGTTCAAGTTCTTGAGGCTTATGGCATTGTTTCTGATGTAGTAAATGTCCAGTTTGTGCAGAATGTTGAGATTCTTTAGAGCAACCAGGTTGGCTATGAGACTTGTCATTCAAAGAAAGAACGAGGTTTAGAAATATGTAACGAATTTTGATCCTGTGAAGTTTTTTTACTATAGAATGAGCTTGATTTTTCACAGATTTGACCCCAGAATTACAAGTCTGAGTCTTTGTATCTTTATCAACCTGTTTTTTTTCTCACTTTGGCTGATCTATGAAAATTTTGCTGTGATTCTGGTTCATCAGCATTTCTTTTCACACTTTTGACATGAACTTTAGTTTTATTATGCACTGATTCATGCTTTGCTGCAACAATTTTCTTCAGATTATCCGTGGTCATATTTTGCTTAGAAGGAACTACAGGCTTTATATGTTTAGATTTTGTAATTTTTTGACTCTGAGCAAGAAATAGTACTTAACTGATCGCTTTTGTCATCCTGAATGCTTGCTGCTTCATCTGACTCCATTTTAGTACTTTCATGTTTCAAATTTTGGTCAGGAAACATTCCTAACAGCATTTTCTAAACTACTACTTACTAGTTCTAAAGCATTAGGATCAACCACCTCTAGAGTTGATTCATTAGGCTCAATATTCTCCGACTGCTTATCATTGGACTCTGTGTCTTTACAATAACCCAATGGATCTAATTCATTGATGGAGTCCCTGTCTTTGTCAGTAGCTTCCTTGGTATTCCTTAACTCCAAACTGCATTCATTGACTTCATCTCCAGAGCTAGGCAAATCTACAAGGCTCTTTTCCACTTCATTTGGATTTGTGCAAGGAGCATCATCAGAGAGTGTCACAGAAGATGCAGGTTCCTTAATAATTTGGTCATGGGGTAATTTTACTGTGTCCTCTGATTCTTGTTCAACTTTTTTCCTCTTCTCTCATTTCTCCAACAGTCTCATGAATTGGATCTGAAATAGAATCATTCTGTTCATGTTCTTCTTTATCTGAGAAATTAAACAATGGATTACTATCAGTCTTGGTTTTACTTTCTGTCAGAGCTTCACTTCTCTTTTCTTCAATACTGACACATGTCTCTGAAAGAAGTGGGCAATTTAATTCATGAGATGACACATCCGCTTCGCTTGGATGAGTACAATTCTGTTTAGAATCCAATTCAGCTTTATCCTTCATTTCAAGACAAGACGACAACGAAGAATGATTTGAAGACACAGACACTTCTGGCTCCAATTCAATCTGTCCAGTAAGACGACTGCTTCTTCTGGTCTCTTTATGGTACTCAGGTTTCAGTGATGCACAAGTTTCTTCTTTTAATATGACATCTCTCCACTTGTTTCACCCTGCTTTAGGGGTAGATACAGTCTTCACAGATGCTTTTTTTTGTGCTATTCAAAGGTGCTGCATTTGGACGGCTTAGCAATAGTGCTTTGTCGCAAACTTCTTACTTGCTCTATCACAAAGGAAAAAAATAAATAAAATAACTTAGCTGTATTGCTACATCTTTTTGTTTCAATGTAACTTAAAATATACCACTTCTTCATTCTAAGATGTAAAATTATTTGCTCATTTCAATGAAAATATACTGAAGTTACTGGTGACTTTTATTTTAACATTTATATACACATACCTATATGTATAAAATGTGTGGTTACATTTGTATATACAAACATAAAATGTGTGATTTTATGTAACATATGCAAAGCTTAATCTTTATCAAAGTTACATAAATTTGAGGGATGTCAATAAATCTTTTCGAGCCATTATACCTTAATATCAGAAAGACACAGTTTCATCAAGTGTCTTTTATAAGCAGTACCTGGAATAAATTCAGTAAAATGAATTTGCTTTACACTAATGTCATTTTAAAGACTGTCATATAATTTTATACATTCTTTTTAAATAAAGCCAAATAAATTTGTGTACAAATAAAAAATGAATAAAGTATTTTCACAAATAACATCTTTGAGTTTCAAAGCATAGTCTGAAAATAACTAATCCTTAAAAAATAGTTGACACACATGTCCACAAGAGCAAGGACAACAAGTGCTGGCATGGATGCAGGGAGAAAGGGACTCTTATCCATTGCTGGTGGGAATATCGACTGGTACAGTCTTTACGGAAAACAATATGGATATTCCTCCAAAGACTAGAAATTGAACTCCCATTTGACCCAGCCATACAACTCCTGGGAATATACCCTGGGAAGCCAAAAACACACAGTAGAAACACCATCTGCATTTTTATGTTCATAGCAGCACTGTTCACAATAGCCAGAATCTGAAAACAACCAGAGTGCTCAAGAACTGATATCTGGATAAAGAAAATTTGATATATCTGCACAATGGAATACTACGCAGCTGTTAGGGGAAATGAAGTTATGAAATTTGCCTATAAATGGATGGACATGGAGAGGATCATGTTAAGTGAAATTAGCCAGAAGGAAAAAAGACAGACATACAGATACAGAATGTCTGCATTTATTTGCATGATATAAATATATATACACATATCTATATATATATCTATAGCTATAGTATGCTACCAATATCCAAGGTCAGGCAAAAATATGGATCAGGAGGTCTTGTCAACAGGTGGAATCTACCACAATGTGTGGAGTCAGAGGTTAGGTAAGACAGAGAAGAAAACAGTGTGCTAATTATCGTTGAAAATGGTAATACCAGCCAGAACTGAGTATTGAATATAGGCAAAGGGATACACTTGATAACCTCTGAATGTATGTATTGTAATTCACAATGTGTAAGGGAGAGAGAAGAGAAGGGAAGGAGAGGGGAAGGGAGGGGAAGGGAGGGGAGGGAGGGAGAAACTGCCATAGCGACAGGCTAGGGGAGAGTGGAGGGATGGGTGCTAGAACACGGTATGACTGAAACCCAAACATAACAGCTTTGTAATTGTACATCTCACGGTGGTTTAATAAAAAAAATTAAAAAGGAGTGCATTATGTAATTGTGTTATCTAACAATGGTATGATAAAATTTTTTTAATGTAGAAAAAAAATAATCCTTTTATGAATGTGTTTCACTTATCACCATTTTAGCATTTAGGCTAGTCCTAAATATTAAATTTAAACTGGAATACAAGACAAAATAGATCTACGAAAGAAAAATCATAATTTAAAAGAATTAAGATTACATATAAGCAAAAATAAGTGTGAAAAATTAATGAGACTTCCCACCTTTAATAATATTCCTAACAAAGAATATATTAAATTAGTTTCTCTTGTTTTCCTGTCCAGATTTCCCTCCAAAGAAAGCCAAAAAAAAAAAAAAAAAAGAAAGAAACTGGAGAAAGCTAAATGAATAATTCAGTATGTGGAAAAACAATCCATACACAAATACTAAGAAGCTATATTTCTAGGGCTCTGTATGTTCTGATACATCTGAATCAGCTGTACAAAATTCAATACCAACTTAAGTCTTTTCATACCCTAGTATGGATTAATATTTACAACACTTCCCCTAATTTACAAACCCCTAGTATGTGTCAATATTTACAACACTTCCCTAATTTGCAATATAACATTAAACAAGGAGGCCCAGAACTAGACAGATAAAACAGCGGGTAGGGTGCTTGCCCTGCATGTGACTGGCCCAGGTTCTATTAGGATTCTATATGGTCGAGAAGCACCTCCAGGAATGAGCACAAAGTTAAGTATAAGCACTGAATACCAGCAGTGACCCAAAAACAAAATTAAAAAGTAAACCATAAGACCCTTAAATAAGGTATCATACATCTTTGGGCGAGGAGTGGAGGTGGGGTGGGGTGGCCAGAACAACAGCACAGCTGCTAGGGCATATGCCTTGCACGCAAAGGATGCAGATTTAATCCCGGGCATCCCATAATGTCACCCCAAGCACTGCCAGGAATAATTCCTGAGAGCAGAACCAGGAGTAATCTCTGAGCATCACTTTGTGTGACCCAAAAGGAAAAAAAAAGTTATAAGCCCTGAGCACCCCCCACACATAACCTCTTCCCCAAAAAAGTCATTTTCCAGGAGCCAGGAGAAAGTACAGAGGCCAGGGTGCTCGGGCCTGACAGAGTTCAATCCCTGACACCAGATGGTCCTCAACCATTGCCAGATGTGGCTCTGGAGTGACTTCAGCAAACTCCAGCATCACAAGGTTCGAAGAACACAACATCCTCAAGCTACTTCACTCAACTACCAGCTTGGTGGACTGAGAATCAGCAGTGGGGTCCTTAGAGCATCTCTTGGAACTCCCTTTTCCTCCCAAAATGCTGACTTATGGGCTGGGAATTCGTACAGCACACAAACCAGAGGCATAGCTGGGTGTAGTCCTGAAGTAGCCTGAATGAACAAGTGGGTCTTAAGCAGCATTACAATCTCACACCTTATCATTCAACCACTGGCCCAGGTAGTCTAGAATGACTGACTGATCCAGTTGGAAATCCACACACAAAAAGAGAAGAGATTTAAAACAAAATTGAGAGGCTGGAGTGATATTGCAGCAGGTAGGGTACTTGCCTTGCATGCACACAACCACAGTTCAATCTCCAGAGCTACCTATCCGTCTACTGAGCTCTGCCAGAAACTGATCTCTGAGTGCAGAACCAAGAGCTATTACCTAAACACCACTGCATATGGCAGAAACCCCACCCTGCCACCGAAATACTTAACTGAGGTGAAAAACAGTAAATATGTTATTCCCAAAACCTTAAACTGTATGAAGGGATCCTTTTGAAAAGGCCTAAGCATAGAGAAAGGAACAGAAGAAAACAATGACAATCTCAGAAGCAAACAAAAGATGAGCAAGAAGTAACTGATGAAAGAGGGTCAGTGAACATTAAGTATGTAGCATTGACAAGCGTCATTAATTCCTCAAAGGGTGGTAAGAACTGCAAAACGCAAATAAAAACAATGAAATACCACCTCACACCAGGTAAGAGTGGTCTGTACTGAAAATACTAGAAACAGCTAGTATTGGCTAGGATGCAGAGAGAAGAAAAAGGACCCAATTCACTGCTGGTGCTAATGATGTTGTTAGGAATCTCTACAATAATGGTATGGAAACATCTCAAAAAACTAAAAATATAATTCCCAAGTTCCCATATGGCCCAGTGATTCTACTCATTGGCATCTATGCAAAGGGCTACAAAAACATTATCTTGAGCAAATATATGCACACCTATGTGCATTGCAGTAGTCTATTATGCATATTTATATGTACACTATATGCTACATATCTATACCCTATACTATCTATACACTATATATGTATATATACATATGTACATACATATATATACATATGTGCATTGCAGCACAACAGTGAAGATGTAGAAACAGCCTAAGTGTCCAACAGAAGATGAGTGGATTAAAGCGGTATGGCATATATACAAAATGGGATACTGCTTAGCTAAAAGGGAAGATGAAATCTTGGCCTTCTGGGGCCAGGGCGATAGCACAGCTGGTAGGGCGTTTGCCTTGCATACAGCCAACCCGGGTTTGATCGCTGGCATCCAATATGGTTCCCAAGCACCGGGGGGTAACTCCTGACTGAAGAGCCAGGAGTAACTCCGAGTGTTGTCGGGTGTAACCCAAAAAAATAAATCTTGCCTTTTGACACACCTTGGATTATGCTAGAGGGTGATGTTAAGCAAAGTAAGTAGAGAGAGAAGGAAAAATACCAGAGGAGCTCACCTCCCACTCATTCACAGCACATAAAAGAAACAAAGGAAGGGGAGTGGATAGTGTCTAATGCAATCACATCTTCACTGTGAATACAGAAATGAGGTTAAGTGGGGGAAGGGGAGAACTAAAAGTAACACTAGCACAGTGGCAAAGGGTCTTGGGCACTGAAGCAGTAGTGAAGTCTATCATAACCATAAACGGTAATCTCCAATACTGTATGCACCCCGATCTTCAGGTGTATCCCAAAAGGCCCCCAGCAGTTCCAAGGCAGCCCTGGTAAACCCTGGCACCACGGGGCCTGAGCAACACATCCTCAGGCCCTACTGTTCAACATTCTGATCTCATAGGCCAAGAATTGCTGGGAGTGGCTCCCTTAGCATCACCCGAAACCCAAAAAAATAAACATTATTGTAACCACGTTACCACAAGCATAATAAGGGGTGGCTAGAGAGACAGTACCAGGAAGGGTTTTGTTTGCCTTGCACATGGCTAACGCACTTTGATTCCTGGCACCAGATTATGTTCCCCCAGGCACACCAAGAGAGATCTCTAAGCCCACAGATGTGCGCTCTCTCTCTCTCTCTCTCTCTCTCTCTCTCTCTCTCTCTCTCTCTCTCTCACACACACACACACACACAAACCCACAACTCTTCTCTCAAATATATTCTATACAAATGCCGTCCTTTATCCTGGACGAATCAGTATTTATCCTAATAAGTCATAGTTAACTATGATCAGCTCTTGGTTTGCCCTTTCAATATTTAATGTAAAAATCCCTCTTTGATCCTTAAGATCCTGGAAGGAGGTTTAGACATAGAGCTCTTTTTTTTTTGTACAATTTATGAAACAATTCTATTTCAAACAGGAAAGAAGTTAAAAAAAAAAAAAAGGGTAAACCCAAATCATTTTAAAGTGGGAATGAAGAAAGGTAACAAAGACTGTTTAGCCAGCAGTAGAATCTCTCCTCTTTCTCTCCAATCTGACTATTGGGTAACTGTCCTGGTTCTAAGACTTTAAGTGTTCTCTGGAGAGTGTAAAATGGTAAGGCTAGACTTAAAAACAAACATAAATAAGGCCGCCTTTAAAGATCACTGAAATTTGTGGGCCAGAGCAATAGTCCAGCGGGTAGGGTTTGCCTTGCATGCAGCCAACCCGGGTTCGATCCCCTGGCATCCCATATGGTTCCCCACACAGTGCTAGGAGTGATTCCTGAGCACAGATCAGGAAAAAACCCTGAGCATCGCTGGGTGTGACCCAAAAAGAAAAAAAAAATCACTGAAATTTGTGAAATAAAGCTACACAGATAGAGAGATACGTAAGATTTAGGACTGGCTTTCATTTGTGCAAAGTGCACTCTCCTTCCCAGAGCCTTGGAGCTCTCCAAGAAGAAACTAGGTAGCAGGCACCACTTCCCTCCCATGCCAGGACAAACAAATGTGGTTTGGCAACCAGCCTCTGGGATCGGTGACATGGACGTATGTTCCATGCAGGAGCTCGTAGCAGACTCTCTTCAGTTCTAGATTCCTACCAGCTCCTCCCAGTAACTGAGGTGGGCAGCGAGGGAAGCAGTAGACGCCCTTCTCAAGGCTACCGCCTCTCTTCCCTGTATCACATAAGCTACCATACTCCCTGGTGGGGCCACACCTCCCACTGGCCATAATGTAAATTTGAGTATACTGAAAGCTGAACTGCCCAGTTTTTCTCAAGAGCTGTTACCAACAACATAGTCAAGCCAATATACTGCTAGCAATAACGAAACTAAGCCCACATACAGAAAAGGTTCCACAGTTTCAGTTCCCAACTAAAACTTGAGCACAGACAATTGTGGATAAGCTATTTAGGAAACTCTTGGCATGAAAGATGAAAACCCTAAGAAACTTGTTTTGGGGCCAAGATGGCTGTGTTCAGGGATAACAGTGCAGGAGATTGTTTCTCTACTCCCAAAATAAAGAACTAAAAGAAAGTGTTGACTATGAAAGGATTGACAACTTTTAAAAACACAATTATAGTAGCTCTCACACAAAAAATCTGAGCTCACAAGAACTAAAGATAATTAACCAAAACAAAAAGCATTTAAAATTAGAAATGAAAGTCTTGATAGAAAAGTCAAATGAGACAATTTTAGCACATAGACAAAGCAAAGCAAAAATGATGGAAAGTAGGTAATAGGTTGACCTACTTTCCATCATTTTTGCTTCCATCATTTTATATCTTTTTTTATTTAAGGTGGATACTAACACCTGAAAAACAGGAGCTCCTTGGAAAACAATATGGACATTCCTCCAAAGACTAGAAATTGAACTCCCATTTGACCCAGCCATACCACTCCTGGGAATATACCCTGGAAATTCTAAAAAACACAGTGGAAACACAATCCCTACTTTCATATTCATAGCAACATTATTCACAATAGCCAGAATCTAGAAACAACCAAAGTGTCTGAGAATTTATGACTGGATAAAGAAACTTTGGTATATCTGCACAATGAAATACTATGCAGCTGTTAGAAAAATGAAGTTATGAAATTTGCCTATAAATGGTTGGACATGGATCATGTTGAGTGAAATTAGCCAGAAAGAGAGAGACAGATATAGAATGACTGCATTTATTTGCATGACATAAATATATATATTTATGTCATATTATATGTCATATAATATGTACATATATATGTACATATTATGATACCAATATTCATGGTCAAGCGAAACATGGAACAGGAGGTCTTGTCAAAGGTGGAAATTATCACAAAATGTGGGGGAGTCAGAAGCTAGGTAAGACAGAGAATGGAACAGTGTGCTAATAATTGTTGAAAGTGCTGACACCAACCTAGAACTGAGCATTAAATACAGGCAAAAAGAGACACATGACAACCTCTTAATGTATGTATTGTAATACACAATGTGGAAGGAAAGGAAGAGACAGAGAGAGAGAGAGAGAGAGAGAGAGAGAGAGAGAGAGAGAGAAAATTAAGAAACCTGCCACAGAGGCAGGCTAGGAGGGGGAAAGGAATCAGGGACATTGGTGGTGGGAAACGGGGACTGGTGGAGGGATGGGTGCTGGAACAATGTATGACCAAAACCAAATATGAACATCTTATCAACATCTTTGTAACTGTATATCTCATGGTGGTATAATAAAATATTAAAAAAGAAAGAAAAACAGGAGTTCCAGAAAAAAAAATGAGAAGATAAAGAGGAATAACCAATAAAATAAACCAAGAAATTGTCCCAGAATTAAATAATAGTTTATAGACTACAAGTGTTACAGTGTGCTCAAGTTCTTATCCTTAGGCAGTCAAAACATAAAGCAGAGGGACAGAGGAATAGAGGTCAGATGACTGAATTTTATTTGAGGAAAGGAAAAAGAAGGGAATGGAAGTTAGGTAGGGCATGGGGAGATGCCTTAAGTAGGGGGTAGGAAGGCATGGAGGGAGTTATAGCATGCAAGGTGGTATGACAAGAGCAGAGAGGATGATCTTCTGCATATTCAGGGCCCATTCTGATATTCCACACCAGAAATCATTGGGGAGTCATTTCCTTTCTAATCTCACCCTATTTTTCCCTTCTGTC